>JASDQU011506747.1:41824-59762 GCA_032191745.1 Picea mariana | reverse complement strand
TGGTAAGCTTATTGTAAATTGTTAGTGTAGATTTTCATTTCATGTACCTATTATTTTGATTTCATGTTATTTTGTTTGATTTCATGTGTGTTGCAAAGTGTGGTAATGCAGGAATGGTTGGATCTCCATATTTCACCATACATGAGCTTTAATGGAGCATCCCACTTGTTATTTTAGTTTCTCCAGGAGATAGGATCAAAGTTCATCTTTTATTTTCATGAGCCACCAATGAACATGTCCATCACCTGAGCAAGAGCTTCTGTTTGTTTATGATTGTTTCTTTCCAGCTTTCAAATTGTGTGAAGATTGTTATTTTTAAAAGTGTGTTGGTTTCTAAATGGTTTTCTTATCTATACTAAACAGACATAGGAACCTATCTGTTATCGGCACATATAGTGCATCAACTCTATTGATTACGAATCTTGGTTGATAATTTATGTTTGGTAATATATTATGAAAATAATTGCACCAACAGGACTTTAGAAATCCCTACAAGATTCCTCTCACTCTTGAAATTCTCTAAGGAGTGGCTAACAAACCCTCTATTACAACAATGGAAACAGAATTTTAGAAGGTATTTACATATGCATACTGACATTGTTATTTAACAAATATACATGTTTTACAAATTATTTGCAAAATGGAATCTTTTTCGATACCTATCCAGGGACGAAGATAGCAAACTTATTCATGGACTTATTCTTCCATTAGTGTTAGAAGGAGTCTCACAACTTCATATATTTGGAAATTCCTCTCACGAAAAATATTAATTTGACATTGAATCCAAAAATCCACTAGATCTAATTATAGGTCATCCAAACAACCTATATATTCTCTCCTTATGAACACCAAGCACCATTTTTGTTTCTTGGGTAGATTTCTCTGAATACACTAGTACTTTTCCATCCTGGAATGCAACTACATATCATTCATCTTAGAAATATGAAAATGAGAGTAAGTTTACTTTCAAATCTGAAACATATAGCATATGTTCTATTCCCCAAAATCCTCTTGACTCGAGCTCGAATATTACATATCCAAATCCTCTGAGAAATTAAGGAATATTGATCTCATCCTGTCATGTGCCAAGATGAGCCATTGTCCATGAACCATACCTCAATGTCTTCATACATTAGACTGTTAATACTAGGAATTAAGAAAAAATCTCTATCAAATCTTTCAACAATACTATCAACTTCACTTGAGGTTGCTTATTTGTCATGTTGTAAGTGTCATTACATATTCATGGTTTTTCTTCTGAAATAAGTGTGGATAAAGTGTCCAACACTTATCTTAGTTTGACTCTTACCACAATAAGAGAAGAAGTTTTTATTCCCGTCTATGAACTGCAATCCTTTCTTACCACTTTCCCTATTCTTTTGTCTTGGAAAATGACCTTTGCCTCTATCCTTATTCTTGAATGGATTCCTCTTCAAGTATTCTCTTCTATGACATTTCACCATACCATGGTTACTAGTTCCATAGGAAGAACATGGATATGTAGACCATAAATTCTTGCAAGTCTTGTTAGTGGGAAATGTCTTCATTCCCTCTTTGGAATGCTCATCTCTTCCTAGAGATGTCTTGCATTTGATACCTTTCCATGGGATGGAAGGTTGTTTTGGTAAGACCAACTGCTTATGAAGGACTTATTCATCTGAAGTTATGCTTACTTCATTCGTCCTAGATAATTCTCCATCTTGATAGGGAGAAGAAGAATATGATGAATTGTCTTCCTCGGTTACTTTCTGTAAACCTTTTGTAGGATATAGTCTCTCTTGCATAGGGTAATTTTCATTCTCCACTTTCCCAACTTCATAGAATGGTGCCAATATCTGGTCCTTAGTCTGCAACTCTCTTTCCAATTCATGAATAATACCTTTGAGGAATTATTCATGACATATCAATAGATCTTGAAGCCTCAGATTCTCCTCCTCGAGAGATTGTAGTTACATCGTTAATTCAAAAATATCCTTCTAAATCTATCGGTTCATGTCCTTTTGAAGCCTTAACTTCATGAGATATTTACTCATGTTGTCTTCTACAACAAATAGATATGTGCTACAAAGTCTTCAAACACCTTCACCAACTTGATTCTTGGACCTCATCACATCCACTTGGAAACACTTGTCAAAACCAGCTCTGATACCAACTTGTTCTAAAAATCCTTAGATTCTAAATTATTCTTAAAACACGCATGTTAACATCTAACCTGATTCAGAATATTTCTTGATTTTATTGACAGTTTTGTATAACACTTGTGAATATTTTACTTATCCAAAAATTCATGAAATGATGAATAATTTGAAAAATAATGTGAGATAACAAAACAAAAAATAAAATAACTAATAGGACCATATTTGATGACAATGTTCACCTCTCCTAGGATACATCTCCGAGTCCACTTTCAACAGTGAGACTGCTCTTCATTAATCTCAAATGTCAAAATTTTAATGAAAATGGACTTACAAAAGTTAATCTTGAAGTCACTCTTCATTTATGCTTCTCAAACTCAGAAACAAAGGTTACTAGTGAATTCCTCTCGTAATTCTGAGATAAATGAGTATAAACTCGATTATATTCTGAACTGGCTCAAAATGACTCCCTTCTTCACACAAAACAATGCGTTCAAATCATCATACAAGGAAATTTGAACTAAGATCTTCATAGACAACTTCTTAGCACAAAATAAACATCATCATCATGCTCCTCTCAAAAAAATGATAAGAATGGGTATAAACATGACTATGTTTGGACATGGTGCTCAATGGAACAAAAAACAATGTAACACCATAACTAGGCACCTCTTGGCACACAAATTGAGAAAACATATTGTACTTTTTGACATGCAAATCTATGTCTTTTACCTCATACTATACTCACTCTCTCCTTCTCTCTTTCTCTGTCTCTATCTCGAAATACATGCCCTTTGAATAGGCTAGGTCGACCTAACTATGGCCTAAACTTGGTGTGGACTTCGCATCAACTTTAATTATAAATCCATTGGAATAACGTAATATGTGGCACCTTTGGTGCATTGGTTAGGGTGGTTTCAGATGTGGGAGGAGGTCATGGTTTCGAACCTACGGACCTCTCGCCAATTGTCATTTTGTTTTAACCATATATTAAATATGGTATGGTTTAGTGCATAGTTTGTTAGCCCCCCATGTGAGCTTTGGAGTATGTTTACATTGTATACACATATACCATGGGTCAGGGGCATATCCCTCAACCCTTTTTTTGCTGATTAAACCTTTATAAAAACTTAAATACAATATTTTTCATATGACTATTAAGTCATATGTTGTGGTTTATTGATAAGTCATTGGAATTCTATGCGAGAGGTTGGGGATTCGACTTTGGTCGACCCATAAAATTTTGATAAACTAAACCATAGAAAGGCAAATGGGATACTTCCACGTGGTGATCTCTCATTTGTCCACCTGTGCATGTACAATCATGCCATGTGTTGAGACCTAATTGGTCCACTAAGACTGTGCGTTTTACATGTCACCTTGCCAACTCAGTTATACGATATTCCATTTCATCTACTTTATGCCACATGTCACCCTATGGTGTTTCCACATCAGCGCTATATGACTTGTTTGAACATGCCATGTGTCACCCATCCAGTGGCACCACATGTCACCCCTTTTTGTCATGTTGACTTTGTTTAACCAAAAATTTGAAGAGTCATAACTTTCTCATTCGACCTCTATTTGAGGAGATTGACGCATTGTTGGAAATCTCTCATCGATCTCTATGTAATGAATTCATTTTCAAAAGCATTGGAGATGATCAATTTTTTAGCATTTATGGATCCTCCTGGATCTCTTTGAGTATTTTGGATCCTCCTAGATCATTTTACATCCAACTTTTATTTACAAAGTAACTTCATTGTAAAAGTGATTCTCACTTATTCTATAAAAGTGGGTCACTTCATAAGTAGCTTATTCGTAAAAGTGAGCTTACAAGAAAAGATAGAGGAGGAGCATCACCACATGGACCAATTTCTACTTGTCATGTGGATCTTTGGTTATCATTTATTCCTTTTTTTTTAAAAGGGCATAACTTTCACATCCAAAGTTCATTTTCAATGTCGTTTTTTTTAAATAGCTTATTTTTTCAAGAGCTTTCCATCTAGACCACCAGTTTCAACTTTTGAATCCATATTATGTGCATATTTTGATATGGATTCTCCAAGTTATCTTTTTCTTACTAGTACAAACTACTTCTCTTGGAAATATCATATGGAAAATGAACTAAGAAGTAAATTTTTGTACCATATTACCCTGGGAGAAGAACAAGCCCCCATTGTTGTTGAAAATAAATCCAAATGGGATAGTAAAAATGACAAAGCACATGGACTCATTAGAATGTCTATCTCTCCTAACTTACAATTTCACCTTCAAGGAATTGATGGCCCGAATAATTCTTGGGAAAAACTTGAATTTGTGTTTGGTAAATACAACGTGATTTGAACCCACTAGATTGAAAATCAATTAATGTCTTAAGTCCCAATGATTTCCCTTGCATTGAAGATTATTTATCTAAGTTCAAAACACTTAGACTTTTATGTAAAGAATATTAAATAGATTTTAAGGATGACCGATGCATATATGTTATTTTTGCTAATCTTGGTAGTGCATATTTTGTCTTTTTATCTACATTTTATGCCACCAAAGAATATCTATGGAGTGCTTACTAAAATCCCACTCTTGAGTCCTTTTGTGATTCTCTAATTAGAGAGAAAGATAAGCTTTTGCAACTTGGAGTGATCAACACCACTGATACATCTAACAAATCCTTAGTATCCCAAAAAAAATCTAAATACAAACATTCCAAGAAGCAACATCCTCGCCGCAACAATAAGCAAAACAAGGGTCCGTCCCAAACCCTCTCAACCAACCTCTAGTCTTAATGAAGACAAATCTAAAAGTAAGAAAAATAACATGAATTGCAACATTTGTGGGTCATATGGTCAACTTGAATCTAAATGTTTTAAAACGATGGAAGCTTTAGAAGAAGCAATGAAGAAGCACATCATCAATCTTGATTCTTTTTCTTCTAACTCTTCTTCTCATGGACATGCACTTTCTATTTTTGGTTTCTCCTTCAATGAAACTTGTACTTCTTATTTAGATGGTAGCTTACTAATTATGGAGCATCTTATCATATGGCTAAGGATAAAACCATCTACTCTAAATGAATGTAACACCAAAAAAATATTTGTTGGTGATGATAGATCTCTTAGTGTTGGACGGTCTAGAACAATTAAGGTAGATAATGGTCATTTCAATGATGTATTATGCATTCCAAGTATTTCTTGCAAACCTTTATCGATGTATCAGATCACTCATTCAGGTGAAGGTAAAACTGTAGAGTTCTCACCTCACCAAGTCGAAATCAAGGATTTAAAATATCCTAAGCATGTCCTAGCAACTAGAATTTTTTATGATATTACCAGGTTGTATAAAGTTGACAACTTTGGGTCATCATCTTTTCCGTCATTTTTTGTTTCTCATAGAAATGACTTGAGTAAACTTTGGCATGAGTGTTTTTGTCATCTAAACTATCACACATTGCAACACCTATGTAATCAACATATGGTGATTGGTCTTCCTCTTGTTTCCTGCAAATATGGTGTTTTCTCTATTTTTGTTCTTGAAAAACATCATCGGGATATTTTTCACAAACGTGCCTCTTGGCACACCTCAATCCCTTTGCCACTTGTTCATGGTGATTTGTGTGATCCTCTTTCGTCACCTTCTTTCTCTGGGTGCAAGTAATTCTTAGCGTTCATTAATGACTTCTCCAAACACACTTGGATTTACTTATTAAAAATTAAGAGTGAAGTTTTTGACATGTTTTTGGCCTACAAGGCCCTTGTGGAAAAAACAATTTGGACATCAAATTCAAAGGTTAAGAACTGATAATGGAGGTGAATATGTGAACATAAAATTTACAAGTTACTACACTTCGCAGGGCATTAAAATACAACATAGTGTTCCTTATACACCAGAATAAAGTGGCGTTGCTGAGAGAAATAAAAGCACATTAAAATAAATGGATAATTATATGATCCAACATAAATGATAAAGTCTTCATTATTGTGCAGAAGCCATCAATTGTGTAAATTATGTAGTAAATCGCAATCCCACAATGGCTCTAAAAAATATCACAATGGAAGAAGCATGAACTAAAATTAATCCAAATGTAAGCCACTTCCTTGTATTTGGTAGTGTAGCATGGGCTCACATTCCTGATGAGAAAAGGAAAGTTTTATAGCCTAAAAGTGATAAGTGCATTTTTGTTGGATATTTTGAAGATGTCAAAGGCTATCGACTTCTTCAACCTCATTCTAATTAAATTATTATTAGAAGATATGTTGAATTTGAACTTATGCCTCAAAACAATGCACTTTGTAGCATCATAGACCTCGTTCCTTCATAACGTACCCTTAAAACTCCAAAAACACCTCTTGTGCACCTTTAGACCCCCAAAATACTCTCCATATTCTCTTTTGAAACTCATATCTCTTATACACAACTCATACTTGATCTTCTTTCTTGGATGATCTTCAAATGAACACATCTATCCTGTATTTATAGTGTTTTTGTGCTCACTTTTAGGGCCAACCTATAAAGAATGGTTGGGTTGACTTGAAATTTTTGGCTGGGTTGTCTGACAGAAAAATTCATATCTTCTCATTATTAAGGCGTTAGAGGGAGTACTATATACCTTTCGAAAGGTATCAAAATAATATTTCCAACAATATAACCTATGATCCCATTTGAGCTAGGAATTTAGAGTAAAAATTTCTTCAAATATAGGGTATTTAAACTAAGCATCAAAAATCCAAAAACAATATTTCCAACAATTTCCATATTGAAATATTTATATTGGACATATTTAGTCTCCCCCTATCTTTGAAATCAAGGATAAAAATATTTCCAACAGTCTCCCCCTTTTTCATTGATGGAAACCCTTAGTCGATTATGATACTCCCCCTATTTGGAATGTTCCTTATGTTTACAATTCTTCCTCTATCTGCAACTTCTACCCATTTGACATCAATGGAAAAGGGCTACTTCCCCTGAGCTTGTTCTTCCCTTTACTGACAAGATGAGAGGGATATCACTCCCACTTTTGTTTGAGATATCCAAAATTGCCTTTGGGAAGGGGTTTGGTAAAGACATTTGCAAATTTTTCTTTGGTGGTAATGTATTCTGACTTGACACTTTGCTTGGCTACCTGTTCTCTTAGGAATTGGTAATTGATTGGAACATGTTTTTTCTTTAAGTGCATAAAAATATTCTTTCAATTGTTGATTGCACTTGTGTTGTTGTAGATGATTGATATTGGTTGATCATATTCTACCTTGATCTCCTTCAGTGTCTGCTTCATCTTTATAACCTATTGTGACTGATTCTTGGATACCAAACCCAAGGGCCATCAAATATGTCTTCATTCTTATACTTCGTGATGCATCATTTTTCCATCAAAAAAAGGATCTCTTTTTGTAGGGAGACCTTCCTTACCATACATATTTTATTGAGATCCTCCTTCCAGTGGTTAAAGTGTTTCTGAAGGAACCTAGTCTGAAACCAATTGATAAACGTATTCTTATACTAAGAGGGGGAGGGTGAATCAGTATAAGATATTTTTTACTTTAATTGAGAAAGAATCAATCATTCATTAACCTTAAAACAATAAATGTGTGTAAACTCAAACCACAGTACACAAAGTTTAACTTGGAAACCCTTGCGGGAGAAAACCACAAAACCTTATCTTTATAAATGTCTATAGGCACCAACCTACTATTACAAAGCTTGTAGGAACCAACCTACTGGAGACACCAATCTCCTCAACCGAGCACCAATTTAGAAAGATATTGTGTAGGCACCAACCTACTAGAGAAACTGATCTCCTCAACTGAGCATCAACTCAACAAGATATTTTGTAGGCACCAACCTACTGGATACACCAATATACTCAGTTGAGTACTAACTTAGTAAGATCATGTGTAGGCACCAACCTACTGGAGACACCAACATCCTCAACTGAACACCAACTCAGTCAGACCCGTGTAGTCACCAATCTAATATATGCATGCATAGATTACTTATGAATTCACCTACATGCTTCATACTTCATGCATTTCACAACATCACCATACCCTTAACTTTCATATTTCAACGCCTCTCCTTGCTTCATACCCCAGACATAGCTTCAAACCCTATTTATATTTATCCTTCATTCCCTAATGAATGTCATAGAATCATTCCAAAAATATAATTCAAGACGATAGCATCACAACCTCAAAGAAACACACTTTGTAGCATCATAGACCTCAGTCCTTCATAGTGCACACTTAAAACTCCAAAAAGTCCTCTTACGCACCTTTAAACCCTAAAAATACTCTTCATATTCTCTTTCACACCTCAGATATCTCTTGTCCACCTCAGACTTGATATTGTTACTTGGATTCTCTTCAAATGCACACATTATCCTATATTTATAGTGTTTCTTTGCTCACTTTTAGGGCCGACTTGTAAAGATTGGTTAGGTCAATCTAAACTTTTTGTTTTGGTTGTCTTACATAAAAATTCATATCTCATAATTCCTAAGGAGTTATATAGAGTGACATATATCGTTGGAAAGGTCTTGGAATAATATTTCCAACCATATCACCTATGCTCCCATTTGAGCTAGGTATTCAAAGTAAATATTCCTTCAAATATAGGGTATCCAAACTAAGAATAAAAATACAAAAACAATATTGCCAACAATTTCCATATCGCAATCTTTATCTTGGACATCAATAGTCTCCCTCTGTCTTTGACATCAATGACAATAATATTTTCAACAAGGGAATTCAAATGAAACATACATTTCCTTATACACCACAACAAAATGGTGTTGCTGAGAGAAATAATTGCACATTAAAAGAAATGGATAATTGTATGATACAATCTTCCCTAGGCACCAATAGTGCCAAAATATGTGGTCAAATCCATCGGGTTTGGAGAACATACCCAGTTTATGAAGTATCACACCCCAATTGGGAAATTATTAGGGCTATGGCCCTCTGAAAGAGACCTTATTGTTGGAGCATAACCCTAACTTACATTAGTTTATACCTATATTAGACTCCTAGATATTGGTTAATACATTGCATCACACTTTATTTCACCTAATTTGGCCACATAGAGAAGAAGGGTGCCTCATCCT
The DNA here is from genome assembly GCA_032191745.1 of Picea mariana. Taxonomy (NCBI): domain Eukaryota; kingdom Viridiplantae; phylum Streptophyta; class Pinopsida; order Pinales; family Pinaceae; genus Picea; species Picea mariana. The sequence continues at coordinate 50,528 of JASDQU011506747.1, read as the reverse complement.
TAGATTTTAGGGAAAACTGCTATTTTTAGATCAAGACTCAACTCCCGATTCTTGATTTTCTTGATTTATTCTTGATTTATTCCAACTCCCCCATGAAAAAACTCATCCATTATTGGGGAATGCACACCTCCTCTTTGAGTGAGATATTTATTCCTTAATTAATGATTTTTGCCTTTACTATTATTAGTAACTGCTATTTCGGGTTAGTTAAGTGAGTTGGAACTGCTTCTCTTGTCAATTAAGTGAGCTTAAGTGAGATAATGCACACCACTTGACTCTTGTGGGAATTAATGAGTGTGTGACATGTGTCTTTAGTGATCTAGGTTGAACTATGTGGTCTCCCTTAGCCTATGACACCTATTTTAGCTTTTTTTACTAGAATTTCTATGTTGGAAATTCTATATATTCACCTCCTCTCTTCTTTTTGAGGTTGGTTGCTCATTTATATTCCTTTTTTATTAATATAATTCTCTGATTTATGGAGCAAAAACTTTCTCTCATCTCTTGAATATCAGCAAATTGTATGTGCTCAATTTAACTAGAATTCTAGATCTATCGGGGTTTATGCAGGAATTCTACATGGTATCAGAGCTAGATTGAATCTAGTGGATTGTACACGGTTTTATTTGCAGGTATAGATCATCAAGAGGCTCAAAAATCATAAATGTATCATCTCTCTCATCCCACAAAACTCATTCTAAATCCTTTCAATTACTTCGAATGGAAGATAGAGATCTCTCTGCTCCTCCAAAGCAAAGGGCTTTACAAGGTAACAATGGGAACGGAGAAAGAACCGACTGCTGCAACGGAGAAGATCAAGTATTTAAATAAATTAGATGAATCAACTGGGATGATATGACTATCAATTTACATATATCTCCTCTTTCATGTCATTGGATACACTACTCCCGATGTGGTCTGGACCACATTGGAAGGACTATTTGGCAGGCAAGATGCAATGAGAGTGCATCAACTGGAGAATGAACTCATATCCCTAAGTCTGATTCATTTCAGAAACCTGCAAGAATTATTCACCAAGTTCAAATCCCTCCTCGTTGAACTTAATTCATGTGGATTCAAGAAAGAGGAAGATCAACTCATATTTTCAATTCTCTCGAAATTAGGCCCTGAATATTCCGTATTTGTATCATCTTTTCAAGCATCTAAATTGCCTCAGGAAACATGGAAAATGCCTCCATTGAATGATTTCATTGTAGCATTGACTCAAGAGAAATCTAATTTAGTCCAAATGGGTGCCATCAAGCATTCCAATAACCAAGAAATTGCGGCTACTGATGCTCCAAAGAGCAGTGGAAAAGACAAGCAAAAAGGAAAGGGTAAATTTCCTGAATCGAAGAAGGAGAGATCCTCACAATATTCAAAGAACTCTTCTAAGCCTAAGGGTAAGAAGAATAATGAAATAACACTTTTCAGCTATTGTTCCAAAGGTTTTCATCTCGAATAAAATTTCATGAGGAAGACTATCGATGAGATGGCTAAGCAATTGCAACAACACAATCTCACGGTGCCCGAAAATGAAAAGAAGAAAGATGATAACAAAATGGGAGGGAGAGCATGAGATGGTCATGATTTAAAGGCTGTCACATCCACTCAATCATCTTGGATTCTTGATTCAGGTGCATCGAACCATATGGCTGCATCAAAAGATGAATTTTCCTCCATCGAAGAAAGCACCAGATCCCCAATTTACTTGGGAGATGCCACACCTGCAAAGGTGTGCGGAGAAGGAATTGTTGATCTTGAAGGGGGATACTTCAAAAATGTGCTTCATGTTCCCTCGCTGTCTGTAAATATTCTCTCGATATATCAGATCACTCATTTTGTATCTGGAAGGAAGGTGGATTTCACTCCGGACTCCGCAGTGATTACCGATATTTCCACAGGCTCGCAGCTTGCACATGGAATTGTAGATCACAGTTCTCGTTTGTATTTTTTATCCCACTTTGTTCCTAAATCTATTAGCACTGTATTTCTGTCACAATATAATAATATCAGTAGGTTATGGCATGAAATATTTGGCCATATAAACTATAATTACTTTCATCAACTCAACAAGGAAAACATGGTAGAAGGATTGTGAGCTATTAAATTCACAAGCGGTGTATGTCAAGGATGCATTCTTGGCAAGCATCCAGAGCAAAAGTTTGACAAAGGGAAGGCACAGAGAGATTATTCACCTCTTGGGCTGATTCAAAGTGACATCACGGTCCCATTCCCACAACCTTCAATCAATAAGGCGCGATATGTACTCACCTTCATAGATGATTTCTCTCGCTTTACTTGGGTATTTTTTTTTAAATTAAAATCAGAAGTATTTGAATGCCTTATAGAATTTAAAGCACTTGCTGAGAATGAGTCTAGGTGTAAGATTAAGATACTTCGTACTGATAATGGTGTGGAGTATGTCAACAAATATGTGCAGCAAATTTGTATTGATGCAGGTATACAACTACAACACACAGTGCCATATACACCACAACAGAACGGTGTTGTGGAGAGGAAAAACCGGTCCTTAAAAGACATGNATCACTCAAAGGCACCACTCCTTTTGAATGTTGGACCGGTAAGAAACCGAAAGTGTCGCACTTTCGCATTTTTGGTTCACGAGCATGGGCTCACATTCCGACAGATAAGAGGAAGGATTTGGAGCCTCTAAGTGTTGAGTGCATATTTGTTGGATATCATGAAGGTGTAAAAGGATATATATTTCTGGACTCTCACACTGAAAAGTTCATTAGAGCTCGAAGTGTGAAGTTTGAAGAAGAATCACTGCATGATTTTTCAGAAGACCCTACCGAGGAACTGCTTGTTGTCACTGATGAGGAGGAGTCAGAAACTTCTTCGAGCAATATAGAGAAGCCATCAGAGAAGCCTTTTGGGTTTTATATAGAGGATGAGGAGTAGTTCATGGCTTCTCCAACTCAGTTTCCAACTTGGGCAGAGAAAACCCTGCAAGATGCGGGTGAACTAGTCAGTGATCCTGCGGATACAAGGACTAGATCACAGTTTTTTGGGGCTCCTCAAGCCCTGGCTGCCACGGAACCATTGTTGCCCATACATTTCTATATGAAACTTGGTTCATATCCACAGTCACACTATGAGGCTACTAGAAACCCACTTTTGGAGGTTTCCATGGATGAAGAGTACTCTACTCTTATGGACAACAACAGATGGGACTTGGTTCCACTTCCGAAAGAAAGAAAGCTTGTTCGATGCTGATGGATATATCGAAAAAAGATTGCTACAGATGGTGATATCATAAAGTACAAATTTTGACTTATCTCAAAAGGATACTCACAGGTACATGGCATAGACTACACAGAGACATTTGCACCTGTTGCAAAAATGGACTCCATTCGACTAGTTTTGGCCATTGCCGCTTCTCGCAGATGGGAAGTTCATCACATGGATGTGAAGAGTGAATTTATTCATGGATATATCAAGGAGGATATATATATGGAGCATCCATAGGGATACATTCATAACTCTTCCCTCATTTTCAGATTAAAGAAATCTTTGTATGGCCTAAAACAGACTCCTAGAGCCTGGTATGCAAAGATGGATTCTTTCCTGCTTTCCATTGGATTCATTTGATGAAAATCTGATCTAAATGTTTATTTTATGAAACATGATGATTCTCTTTTTTTGATAGTACTTTATGTAGATGAATTACTGATGATAGGGAACCTTACTTCAACTATTGATTCGGCAAAATCAACATTGAACGATCGATTTTCCATGACAGATTTGGGACTGTTGCACTACTTTCTTGGTCTTGAAGTTTCTTAGTCTACTTCAGGGATCAATATGGAACAATATAAGTATGCATCAGATCTACTTGTCCACTTTCAGATGACAGAATTCAAGCCAACAACATCTCCCTTTCTTTCGGGGGTCATATTTGAGGATGCGGGTACTACACCTTTGGTGGACAGTACACTGTATCGGCAGTTGGTTGGGAGTTTGTTGTATCTCACTCACACCCGACCTGATATCTCCTTTGTAGTAGGATTTTGTTCCATATATATGCAGGAGCCTCATGAGCTTCACTAGAAAGATGCAAATACAATCCTTAGATATGTGAAAGGTACTCCCAGTTTTGGTATCTTGTATGCTGCAGATTGCCCACTTTCACTGATTGGGTACACAGATTCTAATTGGGTTGGCGATGGTAAAGACCGCAAGTCCACCTCTGGTTATGTTTTCAGCTTTGGTTCAGGGCCATTCTGTTGGTCTAGCAAGAATCAATCCATGATTTCTTTATCTACAACAGAGGCAGAGTATAGAGGTGCAGTGAATGTAGCTACATAGGTTGTTTGGTTGCAGGGGCTTCTCTCCGAGTTTGGTATTCAGTATCCACTTCCGACTGTCATATTTTGTGACAATCAGGGGTCCATTTAGATATTGATTGATCTAGTTCAGAGGCAGATGACCAAGAACATTGAGATTTAATTTCATTACATCCGTGATTTGATCCGTGATAGAGTCATTTCACTGCAGTACTACCCCACAGAGCAGCAGGTTGCAGACATCTTCACCAATTCCTTCACTGAAAATAAATTTTCAGAACTGAGAGCCATGCTTGGAGTGGTGGAGATAGATGAGCAGGTCACTTTTGGCCACTCAACATTTTTTTCCTCTTTTGGGGGGGAAGGGGGGTTTTCCATGAGGTTTTCCCTCTTTCCTCTTTTCATGAGGAGTTCTTTTATGTAATGAGTACCTAAAATGGCCAAGTTGTCGGGACTCAAATTTTTTGTCATTATAGTTAGGCTTAAGGGGGGGTGTTGGAGCATAACCCTAACTTACATTAGTTTATACCTATATTAGACTCCTAGATCTTGTTTAATACATTCCATCACACTTTATTTCACCTAATTTGGCCACATATAGAAGAAGGGCGCCTCATCCCTATATTTTAGGAGAAACTGCTATTTTTAGATCAAGATTCAACTCCCAGTTCTTGATTTTCTTGATTTATTCTTGATTTATTCCAAATCCCCCATGAAAAAACTCATTCATTATTGGGGAATGTGCACCTCTTCTTTGAGTGAGAGATTTATTCCTTAATTAATGATTTATTCCTTTACTATTATTAGTAACTGCTATTTCGGGTCAGTTAAGTGAGTTGGAATTGCTTCTCTTGTCAGTTAAGTGAGCTTAAGTGAGATAATGTGCACCACTTGACTCTTGTGGGAATCAATGAGTGTTGTATATGTGTCTTTAGTGGTCTAGGTCGAACTATGTGGTCTCCCTTAGCCTATGACACCTATTGTAGCTTTTTCTAGCTTTTTTGACTAGAATTTCTACGTTGGAAATTCTATATATTCACCTCCTCTCTTCTTTTTGAGGTTGGTTTCTCATGTATATTCATTTTTTATTAATATAATTTCTGATTTATGGAGCAAAAACTTTCTCTTATCTCTTGAATATCAACAAATTGTATGTGTTCAATTTAACTAGAATTCTAGATCTGTCGGGGTTTCTACAGGAATTCTACACTTATGCGGTGGATCAAGACTTGGTGGAACTCGAAAGGAAACTATGAACTCCACATCAGCAAAAAATAATTCTTCATGATGATCATATTTTACAATCTGGAAGGAAAATATCAGGTCTTTGAAAATGGCCCATACTTCTATAACTCAGTGGGGCTATATCTCTGATTTCGGACTGATCACTTCTTCCTAGAAAAATAAGACTTTTCCTTTTCTCCAGTATGGATCCACCTCTAATTATTTCCATAAGATTTTTGGCTTGAATAAATATTAATGGGCATTGGAAACATGTTGGTAGCAATTCCTTTGACACCCTCAGCAACCTACCAGATGTATAAGAGGCAGAAAATACACACAAACTAGAAGATCTGTGTAGAGACAAAGGAAAGGAAAAACAAACCCTAGATCTAGTCCTGGAACAATTTGTTTCCCATGACTCTCCAGCTTAGCTAGAACTAGAAAATGATTTTGATGAAGGAGGCAATACTATTATGCATATGGATGAGCGAGAAATAGTGGAAATATATCTAGAAACGATAGAGGATGCCTTTAACGAGGAGTTGAAATCTATACCAGTTGAGAAGCTCAGAAAGGTACATAAGGTTTTCATCGAATCCATAGCTGGTGATACTTCTATACTGGGCATAAGTCTAAATCCCAAATAGATACCTAAAGAGGGAAAACAATGAGGGCGTAAATCATCCCAACAATTGAACAAGGAGGTAGGTAATTTCATGATTAACTTGGGATAGATACAGCATCTCACCAAGGGTTTCTTCTCCCCACCACACAAATCCTCATGATGAAGATCATCACATGGAATTTAATGGGCCTAAATGAAATATCCAAAAAAAGGATTCTTCGTAACTACATCAAGGTAGAGGATCTGGACATTATTTTGTTACAAGAAACAAAATGTGCAAGGGAAATGTCAGGTGAATTGTTTAAAATATGTTGGTGACACTGCAACTTCATACATACTGATTCAAAAGGTATAGAAGGAGGTTTGGATATTCTCTGGAATCCAACCATAGTTATTGTTGACCAGGCCTTCTCTACCATTGGTACACTTACAACACACTATCGGGCTATTGGATCCAACAAGGAGGGAGTACTCACGAATTCATATGGTCCTCAAAATAGTTGGGAGAAGGATCATTTCCTAAATAATCTCTCCTATTTGGAAGCGTTAATAGGATAAAAGCACTCGATTTTGGGAGGGGATTTTAACATCATCCTCCCTCTAGAAGAAAAAAGAGGGGGATCAAAGCGACCGGATCAGGACAAAAACATGTTTAGAGACCTCATTGATCGCCTCAGGTTTATTGACATCAAAACCAAAAATGGATCGTTCACTTGGTCCAATAAATGTACTAGATCCCAGCAAACATCCTACAGACTGGATTGCTTTTTAATCTCGAAAACCCTAATTCTAGAGGGACACTTTATCGAACAAAAAATCCTCCCAAAATTGGGTTTGGATCATTGGCCAATCCAATTGTGGATGGATATGATAGCTACACCCAAACTCAATCCCTTTCGTTTTGAAAAATTCTATCTAACCCACCCAGACTTTCCTGACCTCTCTCGCACCTGGTAGGCCAATGCAGAAATCATGCAAGGCACAAAGATGTACATATTTCAACAAAGATTAAAATATTTCAAGAAGCAGCTTCGTGACTGGAAAAATAATGTCTTTGGAAATCTCTTTCAAGCACAAAAGTCCTTACAGAAATGACTAGAGTATATCCAACAAGATTCAATATTATTGGGATACTTGGATGCTCTAAGATAGGAGGAGGATCGCCTGAAACAAGAACTCGAAGATCGACATCAACAGGAGGAAATCCTTTGGAAGAAAAAATCCTAAGTACAATGGCTCAAGAAAGGGGAAAGGAACACAAATTTATTCCATCACTCCATGATCCATAGACAATACATCAATCATATCAAAAATCTCAAAGATGAAAACGGTAACACAATATTGGATGATGGAGAAATAGAAACAGAGTTGGTCAATTACTACAAAGAGCTACTATCTGAACCACCCATTGATAGAACACCAACCATTAATCGTGTAACCCAACATATTCCATCCCTCATTACACCTTATCATAATCAGGAATTAATGAGACCAATCACACGGGAAGAGTGGATCAAGTTGTCAAATAAGTGTAATTATGAAATTCCCTTGGGCCAGATGGCTTCACCACAAATTTATTCCACCACTATTGGATGATGATACTAGAAGAGCTCTGGAAATTAGTGGAGGAATCCAAAACTGCAGATCAGGTGCTCTCAACCCTGTTGGGTTCCTATAATCATAGAAAATTGATTCTTTAGTTGCTTATTTGGTGTTTCTCCCACGATGAAGACATATGTCTTACTGGGCTTGGTTGATTCCATTTTCCCCTCCACCCATTTCACCCGATCCTTCATCACCCTACTGCATCCTTCATCCACTGATGCGCCCTTCAGTCCCTCACCCTGCATTCCTTCACCCCTTCGCCAATTTTATCCTTCCACGAATAAACAAACTTAGGTTAAAAGAAAAATCAATTGGTTAATAATGTTAATAATAAAATTAGTATATTTAGTTAGATTAAAATATGTTAGACTAGTTATTAATTAATTAGTTAATTAATAATTAAGTTAGTTGATTAAATTAGTAATAAGATTAGTGTTTATTAAATTAACGTTAAACAAATACAAATTAAAAGACATATATTAATTAAATAAAACAATTATAAAATATATAAAGAAAACACAAAACAATTATAAAAAACATATATTAAAACACTAAAACAAATAAAAATAAATAATAAAATAAAACTTAATAAAACATATCATATAAAAACAAAACATATTTTAAATAAAATTAATAAACAAAAACATAAAACATATAAACATAAATAATTAAAACAAAAAAGTAAAAACAAAATTAAAAACAAAACTAAAACATTTATCGTAAGTCTAAACATCACATCACATCCCACATAAACTCAAATCAACGGTCATAAAAAATTCCAGACCCCCCCTTGCCATCCGAAGTTTAACAAGAGGGGGGGGTCCAAAATGAAGTAGTTTACTAAATGATCCAGGTGGATATCGGGGGCCACCCACCTTTTCCAAATGGCTCAAAACAGTTTTCTGGCCATTTTGGCAACTTACTATTTTTAGCAGGTTTT
>JASDQU011506747.1:28312-41724 GCA_032191745.1 Picea mariana | reverse complement strand
TTTTACAGTCTCTGTACATTTCTTTCATTAATAGAAATCGTGTATTACTGTATATCTGTGTTTATCGTTGCATCTCTGATACATTTCTGTTATATTATTGAATATCCGCGATATCTATGTGCATTTCCTTATTATATCTTCGCTCTCATTTCGTGCCGAAAACAATCCGGATCACTAAAACCACCCATGGACATGTGGCGGATCCACAAGACAACGGACCCCCCCCAAAAAAACCACTTACCACCTCAGGGGGGTCTGGAATACCACCCTTCCTAAAAACAAACCACTTTCATAGCATTTTCAACCAGTCGTTTTTCGAAGGCGTTTCTGGGAAAACGGAGATGAATTTTAAAAACCCAAAAGATTTTTTTGTTCAGAATGGGCAAAAGAACAAAAACCTCTCCCTGTTTCTTTACAGGTGCCATTAGCATGGATAATCAAAGCTATCTTCGAGCCCCATTTTTTCAGTTTTTCATTTTTCTGTTACAGTCCTGATTTTGTGGGGGTTGTTTCGGTGAGATGGCGGTAAATTTAGAAAAACCAAAGGAGGTTTTTGTCCATAACATGCTCATATACAACAATGACCTTCAATTTTTTCCCAATTTTTAGCATTGAATAGAAACAGATGTCTGAGTGGACCCCTTTTTTTCATAAATTCGACCCGTCTTTCATGGTGGCCAGTTCCATATTTTTGGGGATTTGTTGCTATTTTTGGCCGAGGTGGTTGAATATGACTTCCTAAACTTGAGGGGGGATATCTCCTATTTATTGATGTGATTTTAATGTAAAATGTTGTTGATTCTTGCAACCAGGAAGGTTGTTCTCTGTAATATTTTTCAAATTCACCAGGAATTCAAAGGGACTTTTTCACAAGATTCCTGCATGTTGACGATTGGTGAAGTTTTCTTTATTCATTGAATGTGATTCTACTCAATCATCATTATGTTTCTCTCTTTCTAATTTTCAAAAGGAGATTTAACGCAGAATTTATCTTTGATACTCTGTGCAGTGCTTTTGAAAATCTAAATGTTTTCCTCTGATACTACAATAAAGAAATTCTTAAATGCTTTTTTGTTGTAGTTGATTATCTCGTCTGTTCCTTATCTACATCATTTTATTTCTAAAGGATCCAACATCTGCATTACCATGCCCTATGAAAATACCTTATAGACCTGTGTTTAATTTCAAACTTGTCACGGACCCCATAGCCCAATGGAATTCTAAAGCAGTCCTTTCAGCCAAACACCTCAAATCTAAAATCCAAACTCTAAACTCATTAGCTAGCCTAATATCTATTCAAACAAATCTATATCAAACAGAGAGATCTCTCTCTAATTCTTGGAGGGATACATCCAAGAATCGAAGTGGTTTTGATGTTGCCTCTGCGACTACCTCCACAACCTTGGGCAAATTACAGAGTGCTAACAGAATGACGACCATACTGGGGAATTTTCCCCAGTAGTACACTTCAAAGTTATAGATATGATCATTGATGGTGGACAATGACTAGACACAAGAAGGTTGAGATCATTCACCTGGCGACTCTAATTAGCTCCAGACAGTGCCAACTCAAAGACTCCACTGGAGGAAGAACCTAAAGCATGACCAAGTAGCCAAGAGAGATCAGGTACTCAACCCCAAATTGCATTCAAGACTTATTTTGTTTTATTTGTAATTATGTCTTATATTATTCTAAACCTGATCAAAAGAACATTGTTGGAGATTGCATTGACCACCTGGTGATTGATGAGCCTCAAGAGATCATATCCCCAATTGTAGATCATGTACATACTCATACACCTGTGCAAATCCCATATGCACATGTAGAAGGCCTAGTGAGACATGAGCCTCCTACTTTATCTCCTACTCTTGCTAAACCTCCAGATGATTGTAAGCCTCTTGTTTCACCTCATGTACCTACCAAAATCCCAGACAGATACAAACCTCTAGTTTTACCTTCCATTCTCCATGACTTCCGACCTGCAAATTATACCAATAATCTGCCCAGGTTTGATGGAGATAATGCCAATATCACTGCTGAAAAACACATCTAGAGGTTTGAATATTTCCTTGACCTCTATGAGGTTGAAGATGACGATGTCTATATCAGGATGTTTGCCTTGTCTTTGCAAGGTAAAGTCAAAAATTGGTTTAAAAACCTTCCAACTACAAGCATCAGAAATTTTCATCAGTTCATGCAAGTTTTCCTAGATTGATGGATGATCATGAGAAATGTCTTTCTCATCCTAGAAGAGTATGACCATTTGAAAAGATAGCTAAGGGAGACAGTACATCAGTTTTCAACAAGGTTCAACTAGGTGTATCATGCAATGCCTGTTGATATAAGGCCACCCCCAGGATCATCTCACTTGCATTATCCAGATGCCTTTGATCCTGAGATGACATTCCAATTAAGAGATAGGAACACTGCAAGCCTTGAAGAAATGAAAAAGGTTGTAGTTGATGTGGAAGCTAACTTTTTGAACCAAAAGGAAAAATTAAGGGCAGAAGAGGAAGATAGAATAGAAGAGGAACGAATGACATCCTTAGAAGTGAAACTAGATGTTCTGGCAAACACTGTAAGAGAGATGATACAGAAGATTAGCAAGAAAGATGAGCTTGATGTTCAAAGACCTTATGTTCCATTAGCACCAGAACAAACAAGGATCAATGTCCCCAAACATTTTGCATCCCAGCCTCTGTATTCTGAACCACCAAAGGATTATTTCATGTATTTGATTCATAATACAGTCAAAGATGAAAATCCAATGCAGTTTGTTGAAGAGCCATCAACTTATATGATGTGCATGTTTGATGACATTTCATTCATGGATGATTTACCCAAGAATGATCAGTATGATGAGGAAGATATCGAGATGAATTTTCTAGAGAAATTAGCAACATATTGTTGGGAGGAAGAAGATCATTTGCAATCCCAACAGAACAATCAATCTGTACATGGAAATAATGACAACAATGATCAAAATGCATAAAATTTTCAAGAAAATGAAAACTGCATGCCCTTATGTTTTACCTCACTCCTAAGGAAACATTACAAGCATATTGCACATAGAAAGGAAGAGGAATGTTCTAAGACATCAGTTGAGGAAAACAAGGGAGATACAGAAGTTGATCCAGAGGTGCAGCCCTTGAGCCTTTTTGAAGGTCAAACCTCAGATGAAATCATGAAGCCCAAAACAAGTGCTGAGTTGATCCATCCTGATTCATTGCCTCTGTGCTTTAATTCATTCCAAATTTTGAGGGGGAATCTTCGTCAGATTCTAGTTGAAAGTCACAGTGTAAGCCATGAAGTACCAGTAGATCCAATGCCACCATTATCTAAAGCATTTTATGACCCTATAGTTGATATTCTGGATAATGTGTGTTTTCAAAGTCAGTGTTCATTTACCCCCAATGATTTAAATTTTTTTTATGATATGGATATGCTCAGATAGTCATCTACAGGGGTGTGTTCAGCAGAAGCATCATTTCAATGCCCATCAGAAAAGTTGCAGCCATGTCAGGAAGTGCATGAGGATGCAAATAGCATAACTATAGTACCAAATCATAAGGTTAAAATGGTTGAATTTGAACATCAATAGATAAGTCAGGTTTATCATGATCCTGTAGTTGTCTATATGGAGGAGTTTCTCTCTTCAGAATACCCATTGATTCCCAAAGTCTTTGGAATTGTCCACAGATCCAGGGCTTTGTGTTGTAAAGACCTGGTTGGAAATTACTCTCAAGCACGAGTAACAGACTTATTTCTGAGTTTTATCAAAGACAGTGGAATAACAGATTTATTAGATCAACTACTAGATTGGCTCCATTGGAATTTTTCCATTACCTAGCTGAGCAGTGATTGTAGTTGATTAGGATAGGAGAGTGTGAATAAGCTCAACATTCTGAGCATCTCTTTTTCAACAATGTTCTTTTTAATTTTGTCTCAGCTAAAAGATCAAAATAGGTACAGGTTTCAGAATGAGATTTTGGGATCAGCCCAAAGAATAAATCATCGGTCTGCATGTTCAAAGTTCAGTGGTCCTTGACACCTCCCGAAAAGAGCTGCCATCCCTAGGTGGAGCCTATGTTGGGGTCCTATAATCATAGCAACTTGATTCTTCAGCTGATTATTTGGTGTTGCTCCTGTGATGAAGACATATGTCTTACTGGGCTCAGTTAATTCCATTTTCCCCTCCACCTGTTTTGCCCGATCCTTCATCACCCTACTGCATCCTTCATCCACCGCTACGCCCTTCAGTCCCTCACCCTGCATTCCTTCACCCCTTCGCCAATTTTATCTCTGCACGAATAAACAAACTTAGGTTAAAAGAAAAATCAATTGGTTAATAATGTTAGTAATAAAATTAGTATAGTTAGTTTGATTAAAATATGTTAGACTAGTTATTAATTAATTAATTAATTAAATAATAATTAAGTTAGTAATAAGATTAGTGTTTATTAAATTAACGTTAAACAAACACAAATTCAAAGACATATATTAATTAAATAAAACAAATTATAAAATGTATAAAGAAAACACAAAACAATTATAAAAAACATATATTAAAACACTAAAACAAATAAAAACAAATAATAAAATAAAACTTAATAAAACATATCATATAAAATCAAAACATATTTTAAATAAAATTAATAAACAAAAACGTAAAACATATAAACATAAATAAGTAAAACAAAAAACTAAAAACAAAACTAAAACATTTATCCTAAGTCTAAACATCACATCACGTCCCACATAAACTCAAATCAACAGTCATAAAAAATTTCGGACCCCCCCCTTGCCATTCGAAGTTTAATGAGGGGTGGGATCCAGAATGAAGTGGTTTACTAAAACCACCCATGGACATGTGGCATCTCCATAAGCCAGCGGACCCTCCCCCCCCACAAACCACTTACCACCTCAGGGGGGGTCCGGAATACCACCCTTCCCAAAAAAAACCCACTTTTGCAGTGTTTTCAACCAGTCATTTTTCGAAGGCGTTTCTGGGAAAACGGAGATGAATTTAAAAAATATATATATATATTTTTGTTCCGCACGGGGTGAAGAACAAAAATGTCTCCCATTTTTTGCACAGGTACCATGAGCAGGGAGAATCGAAGCCATCTTCGAGCCCCATTTTTTTAGTTTTTCATTTTTCTGTTATAGTCTTGATTTTGCGGGGGCTGTTTCGGCAAGCTAGAGGTGAATTTGGAGAAACCAAAGGAGGTTTTTGTCCAAAACATGCTCATATATAATAACCTCCTTCAGTTTTTTCCCATGTGTCAGCATTGAAGAGAAACAGATGTCTGAGTGGACCCCTTTTTTGTAGAAATTTGGCCTGCCTTTCATGGCATACAATTCCATATTTTTGGGGATTTGTTGCTATTTTTGGTCGAGGTGGTTGAATCCGACTTCCTAAACTTGAGAGGGGATATCTCCTATTTATTGATGTGATTTTAATGTAAAAGGTTATTGATTCTTGTGACTAGGAAGTTTGTTCTCTGTAATATTTTTCAAATTCACCAGGAATACAAAGGGACTTTTTCACAGGATTCCTGCATGTTGACGTTTGGTGAAGTTTTCTTTCTTCGTTGAATGTGATTATAATCAGTCATCATTATGTTTCTCTCTTTCTAATTTTCAAAAGGAGATTTAACGCAGAATTTATCTCTAATACTCTGTGCAGTGCTTTTCAAAATCTAAATGTTTTCCTATGATACTACAATAAAGAAATTCTTAAATGTTTTTTTGTTGTAGTTGATTATCTCGTCTGTTACTTCTCTACATCATTTTATTTATAAAGTATCCAACGTCCACATTACCTTGCCCTGTGAAAATACCTTATAGACCTGTTTTTAATTTCAAACTTGTCACAGACCCCATAGCCCAATGGAATTCTAAAGCAGTCCTTTCAGCCAAACACCTCAAATCTAAAATCCAAACTCTGAACTCATTAGCTAGCCTAATATCTATTCAAACAAATCTATATCAAATAGAGATATCCCTCTCTGAGTCTTGGAGGGCTAGATCCAAGACTCGAAACGGTTTGATGTTTCCTCTATGACTGCCTCCACAACCTTGGGAAAATTACAGAGTGCTAACAAGCCCTAAATTCCACTTTTCTCACTCTCATACCCAAAGAGGAATGAGTCACCAACCCTAAGCAATTCAAACCCATTGCACTTTACCGCACTATTTAAAATATCATCACCAAGGTCATCGCACTTCGACTCAAACCTATCCTTCCTTTCATCAACTCCAAGGAGCAGTCAGGTTATGTTGAAGGGCAGAAAATCATGGATAGTGTCATCTTGGTTCATGAGGTGATTCATTCGCTCAAGTCCAAATGCACCACAGGTATTCTCATTAATCTTGATCTCTCTAAATATTTTGATCGACTTAGTTGGCACTACATGCATTCTCTTGTTTCATATTTTGGGTTTAGTAGCGATTGGATAGATTGGATAATGAATCTCACTTACTCAGATTTCTTTTCCATTCTAGTAAATGGTGTCCCCTCCCAACCCTTTTCCCCCTCTCGAGGCATCCTCCAAGGGTACCCTCTATCCCCTTTTCTCTTTAGCATCATGGAAGAATACTTGGGACACTATATAACAACCTCGATATCGAATGGTTCCCTTCAAGGGATCCCTCTCCATGGACTACAACCTGCTACCTCCCATAGCCAGTTTATGGATGATACCATTCTCATGAACACTCCCACTAATCAGGAATCCAACAGTCTCAACACCATCCTCACGAATTCCAGTGAAGCCTTGGGAATAACTTTTAATTTGGATAAATCCCAACTCTTCTTCTTCAATACCCCCCTGCAGTACAACACCACATTTATCACCTTCTAGGCATACCCAAGAGCTCCCTTCCATACAATTACCCGAGCCTTCCCCTATCATATTTATTTTCTCATAATATCTCTTGGGACTCCCTTATCCTCTCAATTTCCAATCGCTTGAACATATGGACCTTCAGATCCCTCAACCTCCCTGCCGGACTTATTCTTTTAAAATTTGTGCTCCAAGCTATCCTTGCCTATATGTTCTCGGCTCTGGCTTCTCCACAAACAGTTATCAAAAGTATAATAAACCTACAGAGTAATTTCCTTTGGAATGGTCATTTTCCGAGGAAAAAATGGGCCCTAGTCAGCTGGGAAAAAGTCTGCAAACTAAAATCCTTGGGGGGATTGGGCCTCTAAGACCTAGGAAAGATAAATAACATTATGGGAGCGAAAATTTGGTGGCACTGGCTCAGATATCCAATTGAAATATGGGCTAAAATTTGGAATAAAATAGATACCCCACATATTCCACAAGCGCAACTTATTCGAATCAATGAATAGATCCAAGGCTCCAATATTTGGAATGCAGCCTGGCAGAATCGGCCTCTCATATAAGCTCATGCATTTTGGGAAATATTGAATGGATGTAGTGCTCTGTTCTATATGGATTCTTGGTAGCAACTCCCTCCGTTGCAAATAATCGATAGCTTATGCCCCCTTCAGGATCACATCCAAGGGCTGGATAACCTCAAGGTCAACAACCTATGGCTAAATGTCTCTCACCATCCCCCTTGGTGAAGCTGGAAAATGATCCCACGATATCTTAACACTCCAAAAGCATATGACTTACAACTATGGCACACCATAGTAGGCAAAAGGAAGATTCATATTAGCGAGGGCTAGGACATTATTTGTTGGGGGCACACCCTTGCTGGAACATTTACAATCAAAGAGGCCTACTCCCTTCGGGAAAATTTTCACAATCAAATGAAAGAGCACATATGGAATATCATATGGAAATCTAAGATATGGATGAAAGTATCCACCTTTATTTGCCTCATGGTACATAATCAAATCCTTACTTGGGAAAACCTCAAGAAGCGAGGCTTCATTGGACCCTCAATTTTCTATCATTATTAGCAACAATAAGAATCTATAGAGCATATACTCAATAAATTCCCCAACATCGGGGAGATATGGGATCAGGCCTCTCAAATCATGAGGAAAACTAATAGATAAAGTATTAGCATCATAAACACCAGCAGGAACTGGGGAGCCGAAGTCTTCAAAATCCCAATCCTAAACAGGATTTGGCATCTCTTGCCAGGTTTCATTGTTTGGTAACTCTAGAAGGAAAGGAATAGACGTATATTTCATTCCTAAGCTTCCACCTCCTCTCATCTCTATTCAAGGATCTTCAAAAACATACAAGAAACCATATGTGCCTAGCCCTAAACCCGGGAAGACTTACCCACTGATCCTTATGAATATCTCATTCTTTCTTCCTGGCAATTGATGACACCCAGAACCCCTCTCAATTCCCCCGCCCCCCCCTCACAATTCCTTTTCCCTCAGCCCCTCCACTTGGCATTGTCCCCCCCTGGTTTCTAAAAATTAAACTTTGATGGAGCCTCTAAGGGAAATCCTGGCCCAACAAGATTTGGTGCGGTTATCAGAGATAGCACAGGCCAACTCCAGTACCTCATGGTTGGACATATGGGACACGATAAAAACAAATCAGTGGAACTTTGGGGTCTCGTTAGAGGGATACAATTAGCCTCTGATCTAAATATGACTCACCTCATTATTGAAGGGGACTCTAAAATAATTATCTTTCTTGCATCCAAAATCATTAACGGTACTGATCCAATGTAATTCACTCCAAGTTGGCGCCTTTTGGGCCCTCTAAACAATTTTCAAGCCCTTCTTCGTCCTTCTCTCACTCTTATTACCTCTCACATAATATGAGAGTCTAACAAGGTAGATGGAAAATTGCTGATCTTTCTTTGTCTCGAATTCCATACCCGTTAGCCATCTCCATATTTTGCTACTAATAAAGGAGTCACTTCTCAAACAACGGTTATTCTTATCAATGCACAACATCATGCTACTTCATTGTTGCTAATTAAATGAAGGGAGTTGTCTCTCCAAGATTGGCCTCCCCCAGATGGGGTGACATTTGGTGATCCCATAAGACATAGCATTCATGCATGCAAAGCAGTTAAATCCCATCACCGCCAAACTCTCCCTTCGTCAACTCTCCATGCTTAGAATTCATTCTAGGAGGGAGATAGTGCGCTTGAAAAACAAGGTAGGGTTAATGGCACACACACTGCACCAGCCATGACTTACCAGAGTAGGTACACGAAAGTTGGGCAACATCAATTTCATCTTTATAGCACCTTTCTCGATCACCTTAGTGAGTTTTATGGATATAAGACCTCATAGTGGTTATTTCATTCTACATATGCACTTGAATCTTCATTCCATGCCTGAACTTTATCTCCATTGGTGTCGTGCTCGTGCTCTTGTTGATTCTTTCTCCACTCTGGTGTCTAGTTTTTGTCTGCACTCAGCCTTCATTTCCATCATCTCTTTCTTCCACCTGGTGTCTAGTTATTGTCTGCACTCCACCATTATTCTCATCTGGGTCTTCACCATGCCACGCGAAAGGGGAAAGACCAAACATGGGCTTACCTACTATAGTTTTGTGTCCCAACAACATTGTCCTGGCCCTTCTTCAGCCCCTTGTATACCTCCCAACCATGTCTCCAATCTTGTTGGCCTTCCCCATTCTAACCAAAATTGGAATGATATAACCTCTCACACTGCCACCCACTCTTAGAATTCCCTATGCAACTTGGAGCCAACACCTCAAAAGGATGACCCCATGATAGATTTGAGTGGCTATCCAATTGAGGAAGAAAATCCTCGAGGATGGTTGGAGGATTCCACTAATCCAACTCAATCAATGGAAAATGCACCCCCCTCATCCATCCCGCGATAGATTTGGGTATTTATGTGATAGAGGAAGAAATTCCTCCAAATTGGTTGGCAGACTCAATAATGGGGATTTCCCCAAATGCCAAGGCATCTCTCAATTTCACCAACAGGGAAGAATTGAGGAGTTATCTGGTTGAGGAAGATATTCCTACAGATTGGTTGGAGGAAGCTACAACACATCCAACATCTGACGCCCACGAACCGTCGATTGTTTTCACCTCGGCGCCATAACTGCTCAGTCCATGCAAGTTCTCAGAGGATCATTTGCAGTTTATATTTGATATGTGAAGAGACATGGTCAACCAAATCCATCTTTAGGGCACCCTTAGCCATCATCTGGACCTCTTGTTCTACTCCCTATCAAACGAGCCTACCAAGTGACACTGCCCAACTTGTTTCCAACCATTTGTTTTCACTTTCTATTGTATTGTTTTGTCATTGATGTCAATAGATTGATGTCAAATGGTGTCATAATGATGTGTTGTCATTGATATGTATATGGATTGTGTAATTGATGTTGATTTCATAGATGGATTGATGTGTTATCATTGATGCAAAGGTTGATCATTGTATCATTGATGTCTTTTCATGTTTGATAGGAAGTATCAAATGGATGAACTCCAAAGTGGTCCCCTTATGGTGAAATCCATCACGGGAATACGCTTTGCAAAGTCTAAATGGTTAGGTGGTTGAGAAGTCCTAGTAGTGTGGTTAGGGAACCCAAGTTTGTTTGAATAATCATGTAATGAATATTAGTGAATTTTTCATGAGACTATTCTAGATGGATAGTACATGTCATTCCATTTCCGGTGATATGTGGAACATCACTTAACTCTTCACGGTTATAGAGTTATGGCCATGTGAAGTTTGAGAACCCTCATGTGTGTCTAGAAGCCCCTAGAAGGTCAAAGAAGTCAAATTATTCTAGAAACTCGTAGAAGACGTTGACCAATCAAAGTGGTTAGTCATGGGTTAAGTGGTTGCAACAAGAAAACAATTAAAAATAAATTAGTTGCAACTAGAAGTGGAGAGTTTACTATTTGTGGAAAAGTGGTTATAAGTGGACAATTGGTTAGAAGTGGGTTAGCCCTAAAAGAAGGAATTTAGGTAAAGTTAGTTAGAAGATAACTTCTTGAAGAATCTACTTGGAGAGTATAAATAAGAGAGAAGCGGTCTCTTATTGTGATCAATCTAATTGAGCATAATGAATATCCATTATTGTGAAAGGTTATTTGGCAGGTATTATTGATAGATCAAATTTGAAAAAGAAAATTCACGGTAGAAAAATCACTATTGTAGAATCACGACAAAAAAACTGTGGCAACAAAATCATGGTAGAAGAATCACGACAACAAAACCGTGGAAGTAGAATCGTGGCAGCAGAACCACGGTAGCAGAATAGTGGCAACAAAATCGCAGTAAATTACAGTATTTGGTTTATGGAGAGTATGGTGAATTGCTAGAGGTATCTTGTTGGTTATCTTGGTGATATTGTTGAGATTTGTCTTGGTGATTGATCTTGGTGTGTAGATATGATTTGGATGCTGAGATTTATGTGATAGGTTGTGTGGTGCATAGGCGATGCACTTGTGTTGGTATAGATTTTTGGTACAGTTTGACAGATTTCTTTATGTTTACAAGTTGGGTCTTGTACTTGAGGGTTGGATTCCTCACATCTCAGTTGGTGCTGAGATCTACAAGCTAGGTCTTTTATTGAGAGTTGGTATTCTCTTTGAGTTGGTGCTCTTTTCAGTTGGTTCTGATAAACCCCAAAGATTGTAGTCTTTTGTAACACAATACAAAAAAATTACACATATATATGGTGTTATTTTTGCTTATTATGGTGATGGTTTATAGTTCTCTATTATTGATGAATGTTGTTGATACATGCAAGTAACTAAGTATGAATGACTAATATGTTTGACGTGGTTTCTAACTAAAGTTTTGAAAGAAGTGTAAAAGATCCCTACAATGATTCACCCCCCTTCTCAGTGTGGTTGGTGTGTCCAACACTTTCATCCATGATGGATGTCCAGGTTCTCCAAATATCTAGTTTTCTTATTATTATGTTATCATATCCAGATAGGCCTCAACTGCAGTTAGATTTATCTCTAGTTATGTTTTGGTTCTGGAATTACAAACATGTCTATCAGTTTTGCAGGCCACCTGTTCTAGTTTCCATTTGTATGGCATAACATGTGGCATATTTTGAACTATGTATTGCTATGATAAATCTCTAAGGTAATATAATTATTATTATTTACCAAAAAAAAATTTGCATGATCCAATCTAAATGATATAGTATTCATTATTGGGTGAAATCCATCAACTATGAAAATTAAATAATAAATCGCACTCCCACAAAGGCTCCAAAAAATATCACACTAGAAGAAGCATGGACTAAAATTAAGCTAGATGTAAGCCACTTTCATGTATTTGGTAGTGTAGCATGGGCTCATATTCTTGATGAGAAAAGGAAAGTTTTACATCCTAAAAGTGAGAAGTGCATTTTTGTTGGATATTCTGAATATTTCAAGGGATACTGACTTCTTCAACCTCATTCTAATAAAATTATTACTAGAAGAGATGTTACATTTGATGAAAATCTCTTGGTCTGCGATCATAATTCAGTAATGAAAGTGAGGATGAAAATTTGCCTCCACCTTCATTGTATGTGCCATCTTTTGTTACTATTCTAGTTTCTTCTTCAGATGATGAAAGTGAGGATGAAAATTTGGCTCCACCTTCTCACCTTCCTCCAAATGATTCCATTGAACATGAACCTGCACTAGTACCACCGCTTCCTAGAGTTTTCCATTCAACAAGAGAAGAAACTGGTGATATTTTCAATGATCAAAGAGATCAACATAAGACACATTCACAATTCTATATAGCCTCCTCTCTTTTGGCTCAAGTTTTAGAGACTCATGATCCATAAACATTTGCATAAAATTTTGGTCATCAAATTGGGAAACAACAATGAATGAAGAGTATCGCTCTTTAATGGTGAACTGTATTTGGGATCTTGTACCTCTTCTAAAAGGAAGAAAAATTTTCAAATGTAAATGGTTGTATATAACTAAGTATGCATCAGATGGAAGTGTTGAAAGACACAAGGCCTGGTTATTTTACAAAGGATTCTCTCAAGTTGAAGGCATTGATTATAATGAAATATTTTGTCCCGTATCCAAAATGAATTCCATCTTCCTCATTCTAGCTCTTGTTGCCTCACATAAATGGGAGGTCCCTCAGATGGATGTTAAATATTCCTTCTTGCATGGGGATTTGCAAGAAGAAATATACATGGAACAACCTTGTAGCTATGTCTAGAATGAATCCATCCTTCTTTTTCACCTTAATAAATATCTTTATGGTATTAAACAAGATCCTCGAGCTTGGTATGCCAAAATGGACATATTTCTTCTTCAAAGTGGATTTTCTAGATGTCATTCTGACTCTAATGACTATACCAAGAAAGTAGGAAGCCATATCATAATACTTTTTCTTTATTTTGATGACCTTATCCTCATTGGTAGTAACCCTAAACTTTTAATCCATGTGAAATCCATCCTTAAAAATAAATTTGAAATGATAGACTTGGGCTATTTG
>JASDQU011506747.1:0-12768 GCA_032191745.1 Picea mariana | reverse complement strand
TGTGGTGTATATGGCACTGTGTGTTGTAGTTGTATACCTGCATCAATACAAAGTTTCTGCACATATTTTTTGACATACTCCCCCCCACTATCAGTATGAAGTATCTTAATCTTACACCCAGACTCATTCTCAGCAAGCTCTTTAAATTCTATAAGGCATTCAAATACTTTTGATTTTAATTTCAAAAAAAATACCCAAGTAAAGCGAGAGAAATCATCTATGAAGGTGAGTACATATCAATCCTTACTGATTGAAGGCTGTGGGAATGGGCCTGTGATGTCACTATGAATCAGCCCAAGAGGTGAATAATCTCTCAGTGCCTTCCCTTTATCAAACTTTTTCTCTGGATGCTTGCCAAGAATGCATCCTTGACATACACCGCTTGTGAATTTAATAGCTGGCAATCCTTCTACCATGTTTTTCTTGTTGAGTTGATGCAAGTAATTATAGTTTAGATGGCCAAATATTTCATTCCATAACCTGATGATATTATTAGATTGTGACAGAAATATAGTGCTAATAGATTTAGGAACAAAGTGGGAGAAGAAATACAAACGAGAACCGTGATCTGCAATTCCATGTGCAAGTTGCGAGCCTGTGGAAATGTCGGTAATCACTGCAGAGTCCATAGTGAACTCCACCTTCCTTCCAGAGCCAAAATGAGTGATCTGATATGTCAAGAGAAGATTTACAGACAGTGAGGGAACATGAAGCACATTTTTAAAGCAGCCCCCTTCAAGATCAACAATTCCTTCTCCGCACACCTTTGCGGGTGTGGCATCTCCCAAGTAATTAGGGGATCTGGTTCTTTCTTCGATGGAGGAAAATTCATCTTTTGATGTAGCCATATGGTTCGATGCACCTGAATCAAGGATCCAAGATTATTGAGTGGATGTGATAGCCATTAAAGCATTACCATCTCGTGCTCTCCCTCCCGTTCTGTTATCATCTTTCTTCTTTGCATTTTCGGGCACTGTGAGATTGTGTTGCTGCAATTGCTTAGCCATCTCATCGATAGTATTCCTCATGCAATTTTATTCGAGATGAAAACCTTTGGAAAAATAGCTGCAAAGTTTTATTTACTTCTTCTTCTTACCCTTAGGATTAGAATATTTCTTTGAAGATTGTGAGGATCTCTCCTTCTTCGATTCAGGAAATTTACCCTTTCCTTTTTGCTTGTCTTTTCCACTGCTCTTTGGAGCATCAGTAGCCACAAATGATTGGTTATTGGAATGCTTGATGGCACCCATTTGGAATAAATTGGATTTCTCTTGAGTCAATGCTGCAATGAAATCATTCAATGGAGGCATTTTCCATGTTTCCTGAGGCAATTTAGATGCTTGAAAAGATGATACAAATACAGAATATTCAGGGCCTAATTTCGAGAGAATTGAAAAGATGAGCTGATCTTCCTCTTTCTTGAATCCACATGCATTAAGTTCAACGAGGAGGGATTTGAACTTGGTGAAGAATTCTTGCAGGTTTCTGAAATGAATTGGACTTAGGGATATGATTTCATTCTCCAGTTGATGCACTCTCATTACATCTTGCTTGCCAAATAGTCCTTCCAATGTGGTCCAAACCACATCAGAAGTAGTGGATCCACTGACATGAAAGAGGAGATATCTGTAAATTGATAGTAATATGAGCCCAATTTCTTCATCTAATTTATTTAAATACTTGATCTTCTCCGCTGCAGCAGTCGGTTCTTTCTCCGTTCCCATTGTTACCCTGTAAAGCCCTTTGCTTTGGAGGAGCAGAGAGATCTCTGTCTTCCATTCGAAGTAATTGAAAGGATTTAGTATGATTTTGTGGGCTGAGAGAGATGATCTATTTATGATTTCTGAGCCTCCTGATGATCTATACCTGCAAATAAAATCATGTACAATCCACTAGATTCAATCTAGCTCTGGTACCATGTAGAATTCCTGCAAAAACCCCGATAGATCTAGAATTCTAGTTAAATTGAACACATACAATTTACTGATATTCAAGAGATGAGAGAAAGTTTTTTCTCCATAAATCAGAGAATTATATTAATAAAAAATGAATATACATGAGCAACCAACCTCAAAAAGAATAGAGGAGGTGAATATATAGAATTTCCAACATAGAAATTCTAGTAAAAAGAGATAAAATAGGTGTCATAGGCTAAGGGAGACCACATAGTTCAACCTAGATCACTAAAGACACATGTCACACACTTATTAATTCCCACAAGAGTCAAGTGGTGTGCATTATCTCACTTAAGCTCACTTAACTGACAAGAAAAGCAATTCCAACTCACCTAACTGACCCGAAATAGCAGTTACTAATAATAGTAAAGGCAAAAATCATTAATTAAGGAATAAATCTCTCACTCAAAGAGGAGGTGCGCATTCCCCAATAATGGATGAGTTTTTGCATGGGGGAGTTGGAATAAATTAAGAATAAATCAAGAAAATCAAGAACTGGGAGTTGAGTCTTGATCTAAAAATAGCAGTTTTCCCTAAAATCTAGGGATGAGACGCCCTTCTTCTCTATGTGGCCAAATTAGGTGAAATAAAGTATGATGGAATGTATTAAGCAATATCTAGGAGTCTAATCTAGGTATAAACTAATGTAAGTTAGGGTTATTCTCCAACAATAAGGTCTCTTTCAGAGGGCCATAGCCCTAATAATTTCCCAATTGGGTGGTGATACTTCATAAACTGGGTATGTTCTCCAAACCCAGTGGATTTGACCACATATTTTGGCACTATTGGTGCCTAGGGGAGATTGGATCATACAATTATCCATTTCTTTTAATGTGAAATTATTTCTCTCGGCAACACCATTTTGTTGTGGTGTATGAGGAAATGTATGTTTCATTTGAATTCCCTTGTTGAAAATATTATTGTCATTGATGTCAAAGACAGAGGGAGACTATTGATGTCCAAGATAAAGATTGCGATATGGAAATTGTTGGAAATATTGTTTTTGTATTTTTATTCTTAGTTTGGATACCCTATATTTGAAGGAATTTTTACTTTGAATACTTAGCTCAAATGGGAGCATAGGTGATATGGTTGGAAATATTATTCCAAGACCTTTCCAACGATATATGTCACTCTATATAACTCCTTAGGAATTATGAGATATGAATTTTTATGTAAGACAACCAAAACAAAAAGTTCAAATTGACCTATCCAGTCTTTACAAGTCGGCCCTAAAAGTGAGCAAAGAAACACTATAAATATAGGATAATGTGTGCATTTGAAGAGAATCCAAGTAACAATATCAAGTCTGAGGTGCGTAGGAGATATCTAAGGTGTGAAAGATAATATGGAGAGTATTTTTAGGGTTTAAAGGTGTGTAAGAGGAGTTTTTGGAGTTTTAAGTGTGCACTATGAAGGACTGAGGTATATGATGCTACAAAGTGCGTTGTTTTGAGGTTGTGATGCTATCGTCTTGAATTATATTTTTGGAATTATTCTATGACATTCATTAGGGAATGAAGGATAAATATAACTAGGGTTTGAAGCTACATCTAGGGTATGAAGCAAGGAGAGGCATTGAAATATGAAAGTTAAGGGTATGGTGATGTTGTGAAATGCATGAAGTATGAAGCATGTAGGTGAATTCATAAGTAATCTATGCATGCATATATTAGATTGGTGACTACACGGGTCTAACTGAGTTGGTGTTCAGTTGAGGATATTGGTGTCTCTAGTAGGTTGGTGCCTACACATGATCTTACTGAGTTGGTACTCAACTGAGTATATTGGTGTCTCTAGTAGGTTGGCGCCTACAAAATATCTTGTTGAGTTGATGCTCAGTTGAGGACATCAGTTTCTCTAGTAGGTTGGTGCCTACACAATATCTTTCTAAATTGGTGCTCAGTTGAGGAGATTGGTGTCTCCAGTAGGTTGGTTCCTACAAGCTTTGTAATATTAGGCTGGTGCCTATAGACATTTATAAAGATAAGGTTTTGTGGTTTTCTCCCGCAAGGGTTTCCAAGTTAAAATTTGTGTACTGTGGTTTGAGTTTACACAAATTTATTGTTTTAAGGTTAATGAATGATTGATTCTTGCTCAATTAAAGTAAAAAATATCTTATACTAATTCACCCTCCCCCTCTTAGTATAAGAATATGTTTATCAATTGGTTTCAGACTAGGTTCCTTTAGAAACACTTTAACCACTGGAAGGAGGATCTCAATAAAATATGTATGGTAAGGAAGGTCTCCCTACAAAAAGAGATCCTTTTTTCGATGTAAAAATTAAGCATCATGGAGTATAAGAATGAAGACATATTTGATGGTCCTTTTGTTTGGTATCTAGGAATCAGTCACAATAGGTTATAAAGATGAAGCAGACACTGAAGGAGATCAAGGTAGAATATGATCAACCAATATCAATCATCTACAACAACACACGTGCAATCAACAATTGAAAGAATATTTTTATGCACTTAAAGAAAAAACATATTCCAATCAACTACCAATTCCTAAGAGAACATGTAGCTGAGAAAAGTGTCAAGTCAGAATACATTACCACCAAAGAAAAAGTTGCAAATGTCTTTACCAAACCCCTTCCCAAAGACAAATTTGGATATCTCAAACAAAAGTGGGAGTGATATCCCTCTCATCTTGTCAGTAAAGGGAAGCAAAATCTCAGGGGAAGTATCCCTTTTCCATTGATGTCAAATGGGTAGAAGTTGTAGACAGAGGAAGAATTGTAAACATAAGGAAAATTCC
The DNA here is from genome assembly GCA_032191745.1 of Picea mariana. Taxonomy (NCBI): domain Eukaryota; kingdom Viridiplantae; phylum Streptophyta; class Pinopsida; order Pinales; family Pinaceae; genus Picea; species Picea mariana. The sequence goes on along the minus strand of JASDQU011506747.1, from coordinate 8,052 downwards.
AAATAGGGGGAGTATCATAATCGACTAAGGGTTGCCATCAATGAAAAAGGGGGAGATTGTTGGAAATATTGTTATCCTTGATTTCAAAGATAGGGGGAGACTACACATGTCCAATATAAATATTTCAATATGGAAATTGTTGGAAATATTGTTTTTGGATTTTTGATGCTTAGTTTGGATACCCTATATTTGAAGGAATTTTTACTCTAAATTCCTAGCTCAAATGGGATCATAGGTTATATTGTTGGAAATATTATTCTGATACCTTTCGAATGGTATATAGTACTCTCTCTAATGCCTTAAGAATGAGAAGATATGAATTTTTCTATCAGACAATCCAGCCAAAAATTTCAAGTCGACCCAACCATTCTTTATAGGTTGGCCCTAAAAGTGAGAACAAAAACACTATAAATACAGGATAGATGTGTGCATTTGAATATCATCCAAGCAAGAAGATCAAGTATGAGTTGTGTATAAGAGATATGAGTTGCAAAAGAGAATATGGAGAGTATTTTTGGGGTCTAAAGGTGCACAAGAGGTATTTTTGGAGTTTTAAGGGTATGTTATGAAGGAACGAGGTCTATGATGCTACAAAGTGCATTGTTTTGAGGCTGTGATGTTGTAGTCTATAATAATATTCTGGGAATGATGCTATGATGTTCATTAGGGCATGAAGGATAAATATGACTAGGTTTTGAAACTACGACTGGGATATAAAGTAGGGAGAGGCGTTGAAACATGAAATTTAATGGCACGATGATGCTGTGAAATGCATGAAGTATGAAGTATGCAGGTGAAGTCAGAAGTACTTTGTGTATGCAGATATTAGATTTGTGTCTATACATGTCTTACTGATTTGGTGCTCAACTAAGAAGATTGGTGTCTCGAGTAGGTTGGTGCCTACACAATATGTTATTGATTTTGCACTCAACTAAGGAGATTGGTGTCTTTAGTAGGTTGGTTCCTACACAATATCTTCCTGATTTGGTGCTCAGGCGAGGACAATGGTGTCTCTAGTAAGTTGGTTCCTACACAATATCTTGTTGGGTTGCTGCTTAGATGAGGAGATTGGTGTCTCTAGTAGGTTGGTTCCTACAATATTTTTAATAGTAGGTTGGTGCCTACAAAAAATTATATAGATAAGTTTCTATGGTTTTCTCCCACAAGGGTTTCCAATTTAAACTTTGTGTATCGTGATTTGAGTTTACATGCATTTATTGTTTTAAAGTTAATGAATGATTGATGATTACTCAATTAAAGTAAAAAGTATCTTATAGTGATTCACCCCCCCGGCTCAATATACACATAAGTTCAAATTCAGCATATCTTCTAATAATAATTTCATTAGAACGAGGTTGAAGAAGTCGATAGCCTTTGACATCTTCAAAATATTCAACAAAAATGCACTTATCACTTTTAGGCTATAAAACTTTCCTTTTCTCATCAGGAATGTGAGCCCATGCTACACTACCAAATACAAGGAAGTGGCTTACATTTGGATTAATTTTAGTTCATGCTTCTTCCATTGTGATATTTTTTAGAGCCATTGTGGGATTGCGATTTACTACATAATTTACACAATTGATGGCTTCTGCCCAATAATGAAGACCTTATCATTTATGTTGGATCATACAATTATACATTTATTTTAATGTTCTTTTATTTCTCTTAGCAACACCACTTTGTTGTGGTGTATAAGGAACAATATGTTGCATTTTAATGCCCTGCGAAGTGTAGTAACTTGTAAATTTTATGTTCACATATTCACCTCCATTATCAGTTCTTAACCTTTGAATTTGATGTCCAAATTGTTTTTTCCACAAGGACCTTGTAGGCCAAAAACATGTCAAAAACTTCACTCTTAAGTTTTAATAAGTAAACCCAAGTGTGTTTGGAGAAGCCATTAATGAACACTAAGAATTACTTGCACCCAGAGAAAGAAGGTGAAGAAAGAGGATCACACAAATCACCATGAACAAGTTGCAAAGGGATTGAGGTGTGCCAAGAGGCACGTTTGTGAAAACTATCCCGATGATGTTTTTCAAGAACAAAAATAGAGAAAACACCATATTTGCAGGAAACAAGAGGAATACCAATCACCATATGTTGATTACATAGGCGTTGCAATGTGTGATAGTTTAGATGACAAAAAAACTCATGCCAAAGTTTACTCAAGTCATTTCTATGAAAAACAAAAAATAACGAAAAAGATGATGACCCAAAGTTGTCAAATTTATACAACTTGGTAATATCATAAAAAATTCCAGTTGCTAGGACATGCTTAGGATATTTTAAATCCTTGATTTCGACTTGGTGAGGTCAGAACTCTACAGTTTTACCTTCACCTAAATGAGTGATCTGATACATCGATAAAGGTTTGCAAGAAATACTTGGAATGAATAATACATCATTGAAATGACCATTATCTACCTGAATTGTTCTAGACCGTCCAACACTAAGAGATCTGTCATCACCAACAAATATTTTTGTGTTGTTACATTCATTTAGAGTACATGGTTTTATACTTAGCCATATGATAAGATTCTCCATAATTAGTAAGCTACCATCTAAATAATAAGTACAAGTTGCATTGAAGGAGAAACCAAAACTAGAAAGTGCATGTCCATGAGAAGAAGAGTTAGAAGAAGAAGAATCAAGATTGATGTTGTGCTTCTTCATTGCTTCTTCTAAAGCTTCCATCGCTTTAAAACATTTAGATTCAAGTTGACCATATGACCCACAAATGTTGCAATTCATGTTAGTTTTCTTACTTTTAGATTTGTCTTCATTAAGACTAGAGGTTGGTTGAGAGGGTTTGGGACCCTTGTTTTGCTTATTATTGTGGCGAGGATGTTGCTTCTTGGAATGTTTGTATTTAGATTTTTGTTGGGATACTAGGGATTTTTTAGATGTATCGGCGGTGTGGTGTTGATCACTCCAAGTTGCAAAAGCTTATCTTTCTCTCTAATTAGAGAATCACTGATGCAGTTGAGGGTGCATGCCCTGCACTCCAGACTCACCCACTCACAGGATCGTTCTCAATCCCTTTTTTCATGAGCCGAATTAGCTCTTTTGATTCCCTCGGGAATCACTGCTGCAAAACCCACTCCAAAGATCCTTTCTCACTTCCTCACGGCCTCTACACCAGACCGTGAATTTTCTCCAACTCAAGTATCAAGGTTCGGGGTTTCGGACTTTCCACTGTCACAAACCGCTGTTCTCATGAATCCCCGATCTCCGATTGCCGATTCGCGCTTCTACTGCCTTAGCCCCTCCTGGCTAGGCCTGGGTCCATGTGACCACTCTCCAATAAGACCACAGCCTTATACTTTTCTGTCGAGGTTTTAAGCTCCAAAAATTTGATGCACCTTTTTCTCCACGCGGTGGTCCTCCTGGCTCAGCTCCAGGTCCACATGGCCATGCGCCCACAACCGTGGCCTTACCTTCTTTCACAGCTGCTCCTATCAGGATTCGGCACTTGCGATGTCACGATTCACAAGTCCTCCAGACTCGTGAATCTCCGATCCCCGATGGCTCCTTCCGTGCTATCCCTCCAAGCTATAAATCCTGGTCAATGTGACCATTACTCTGTGTGACCACAGTCAAACTCCCCATCGGAGTTTCATGGTTCACGATGTCACGATGCAAATGCCTACGGAATTCCCGATTGTCCAAATCCCGATTCTCCGTTTAGTTGATAGCTGTCCTCCAGCTCGCGCTGTCCTCCTCCTCGGTTGTTCTGACAACTATCTCCCACTACAGCTCTGTCTTCCAACTGACTCCCGACCTTTGATCTACCACCTGTCCTTCACTGAGCACCTGGGTGGCCCCACACACTCCTCCGTCGGGATGTCGCGAATCGTGACTTCGAGCTGCAAGAGCTTCTTGCCTCCGAAAACTCCGATATGTCGATCCCCGACTCCTCAGGATCCTCTGACACACATCCTTCAAGCGAATGGTTCAGATCTTGTCGAGAAATCATGGATCGCGATTCCCTAATGCATGAATTATTTTCTCCTGGAATATCCGATATCTTGATTCTCGATTTACCGATGAAGCCTCCTATTGAGCTTTCCCCGATAGCTCTCGATCGCTGCCATGCGTCCTCTCCAAATGGACGGTCCCGATTTTTGTCAGGATTTCGGGACTTTCGATGTCCTATTCCCCTTGACCTCAAGAACTCCGATTCTCCGATTACTGACTCTTGTCAGATCCCTGACACCTGTCCCGTGTGAATGAACGGCCTAGATCTCGTTGGGGTTTCCACTTGGATTTTCCCCGATGTCTTGTCTACAGGAACGCCGATTTCCCGATGCACCTTAGTGCCAACGGGAAATCGATCTCTGCCATGTGTCCCTTCTATCTTGGACTGTTCCGATTCTGTCGGGATTTTGCGACTGTTGATGTCCTGATCCTCGCAACCTCAGGAATCCCGATTTCCCGATGGCCGATATCCTGATACCTCCTCTTGTCCGGATTTATTCCCCTGCTCATGAGGACTTAACTCCCTCACAGCTTCTTGCAGATCCGACGACTGTCGACGATCTGATCCAAGATCTAACGACTCAGACAAATCCTCCTCGTGCGCTCCTCCTCCTGAGGTTAAATTGTGTGCAACTCCTCCTGATCCAATGACTGTTGGGATTTCCCTCACGAGATCCAGCAGCTGTCGGTCCTCCTCTGTTGTGCGCTTCTTCTGGCGCTCCTCCTGGACGTGAGCTACTCAACGGTCCAGATCTCTTCTTCCCATGATCTGACGGCTGCTGTGCTCCCTCAAGCTTCCACGCTTTCTTCTCTGCACTTAGAAGGAATTCAGTTCCTTCAAGGTCTCAAACCTTATCTTCTTTCCTCAACGACTCCTGAACCATGAGCTTCACCATGCATGTACAAACGCTTGCTCCTCCTGAGATTTTCTTCTCCTTTCGTATCCTTAAAGGATTCTGGAATCTACACATCTTGCAGAACCTCTTCACACACACGATGCTGTTCCTCCTGAGCTTATACCATCACTCCCTCGGATGGGGAATGCAATGGATGCCCTCCTGGCTATCCTTCACTCAAGCAACCTCTGGCTGAGTGCTTCTGGGTATTCAACAACCCAGTGAATATCCCTCTATGGACTCTTCCTCACTTCTAGAACTCAAAGAGTTCTCATCAGTTCTGTGCCTACCTGCACACTTCCTCGATGCCCTCCTGGAGGAGTCTCTTCTCCACAGAATTTTCAGTAGTTCTGGGTTCCCCCTGTGCTCCCTCTGCACTTGCTCGATGCCTCCTGGCAGAGCTTCTCAGAATCCTCAGTGATTCTGGTCTTCTCCTGAACTCGCAACAGAGTTCTTCTTCTTTGCACTCCTTGCACAGGCTCAATGCCCTCTTGGCAGAGCTCCTACAGAACTCCTAAGAGATTCTATTTGAAACTGTTCTTCAGCTACACAGCCTCGCCTCCTGAGGTGTTCAGTAACCTCAAAGGTCTTCTTCTCTCCTAAGTTGTTGATCTCAGTCCTGTGCCTCAGCACGTCTTCGTCTGAATCCTCAGAGTTCAGAAGTGCACTCATGCACCGATATTCAGAGTCTGCAACACTCTGTCATGCCCTCCAGACATGAAACCCCAAAGATCCTCAACCTGAGATCAAACACACTCCCTGCAATTGCATGATAACAACACACAAACATAGCATATAATGAACACTTACTGACATGCATATAAGAAAGAACATATGCAGGAAAAACTGTTGTTGTTTATATTAAAAATGGCAAATGCCTGTTTGTACAAGGGTGTTCTTGAGCTCTCCCTGGCTCTTCTCTTCTCTATCTCTACTCAAAATGAGATCTCTAAAATCTCTTTTACCTGAGGGTCTCTTTGAGCGCTTCCCTCCAGGTCTACCTACCCTATTCAATTACAATCAATGGCTATCTAGTCTAGCATCTGGATCTAGATCTCATCCGATCTACCATAAAGGCCGATCCTATCTAACGCCTGCACAAAGGTACGACTTCCATGGCTCAATAGCCTAAGCACATTAAATTACATTCAATTCAAATTCAAATGAGGTTGTGCCTCCCTTTTAGCATATGAATGCATGCGCGCTGACGTGGCTGGCTGGCTGGTTGGCTGACATGGAGCGATGCTCCTGCATCATTCTCCACAGCTACAAAAATCATGAACTCCTGCTCATGAGCTTCCCCTCTGAGCTATTGGAAATCCTCCTGGATCCCAAATCATCCTTTTAAGCTTTTCATCTGCTCCATTCTGCTGTTGCTGCTGCTGTTGTCACTTTTCTTCCCAGCTGCTCCTCGCTGGTAGTTCTTGCTGACTCTACCATCAGCCTTCTGATCTCTTCTATTACTTCATCCAGCTACTCTAGTGGTTGGTCTTGTTGTTGCAGTCTCCTCAGCTGCAAAATTTTTTGGCACATGAGAAGATCACCATGATCTCCCATGCCTTCCTCCTTACCTGTTTCCAACTTTATCTGTTGGATGTGCCTTCCCTGCACTCTCACCCTTTCTTCTAAGACTTCAATTTGATCCCACAGATCAGCAAAACATATGTTGTCTGCCTCTTTCTCTTCTTGTGTTTCTGCAACCTCCCATGTTGTAGTCTTTTCAGCTTCCTGGATGAAAATGTTAAGCCATTCCTCAGAATGCTCACCATACTTTTCATCTTCTTGGGCAGTCACAAATGTCTACTCCAATTTCCTTTTGACGGTCATCTCCAGCTGTGACTGTTCTTCTGTTGCACCATTTGCAACACCGATTTCTGCCTCCTCTTGGTCACGTGGTAGGAATATTTCAATTCCTCCAATCATCAAAATATCGTTCTAATATTCTTCCTCTGTCAGCTGCACCTGCTAATCCAAATTCGTTTCAGAGCTTACTTGCTCTATCAGCTCCTCTAGCTGAATCTGACTCATTAATTCATCCCTGCCCATCTGGCAATATGAGATGTCCCTGCTGCTCCCCTGACAGACTATGAGATCAACCGATCCCATCTTCATCAATAACCCCTGCTGAATTGAACTCTCCATGAGACCTTCAAATGGTCTCAGATGTTCATCTCTGCCCTCCTGGCAATCTTCGATGCTTCCACTTCCCTCCTGGCAGTCTTTGAGATCCCTCAGCGATCTCTGATCATTGCCCAGCTGGCAATGTGAAATTTCCTCACTGTCCTCTTGACAATCCATGAGATCCTCAACCGATCTCATCTCTGTTCCCTTGCCCATCTGAAAATTAGGAATTTCTTCTTTTCTTCCCTCCTGGCAGTTCTTTATATCCTCAGTTGATCCCAATTCATCCTCCTCATCATCATCGAGACCTCTCCTAGTCTTTGGCCAACAGTGACAAATCATCTTCTCTTCTGTGGCCTTGAGGGTTTCAGCATACCTCAACCATCTCTTTAATAGCCTGTGCTGTCTTTTGACCATCAGCTCCCTAACTGGCCATTTCACCTTCGGTTCCTTCATGGGCCATTCATATACCCATCTCAGCTTGTCTTTCTTTTCCTGCCTCATCCGCAGTTCCATCTTCTCTATGTCTTCTTTTAATTCATATATCTTTCTAGTCTCTTCTTCATCCCATTTGGCAAGCTTTTCTGCCTTGCTCTCCTTTCTATGGCCTTCAGTAGCCCTCTTGCTGTCCCTATCTACCTCCCTGATAGATCTGCTACTGTCACTCTGCATCCCTGAGTGTTCTAGCTTCATCATCCTCTCACAGTCCTGCTGACTATCTATGGACTGTTGCCTACCTGCAAGAAAGTCCTTACAGAGTCCTCAGTAACTCTGTCTTCTCCCTTCTTTCCTATTTTCTCCTCTTGCCTGAAATATATAGACAAGAACTCGCTCTGACACCACTTGATGCAGTCGAGGGTGCATGCCCTGCACTCCAGAATCACCCGCTCACAGGATCATTCTCAATCCCTTTTTTCATGAGCCGAATTAGCTCTTTTGATGATCCAGGTGGATATCGGTGGCCACCCACCTTCTCCAACTGGCCCAAAACATGTTTCTGGCAATTTTGGCAATTTACTATTTTTAGCAGGTTTTCACTTCCGGGGCCATT
>JASDQU011506746.1:2880-22867 GCA_032191745.1 Picea mariana | reverse complement strand
TAGAATCGTGTGTGGCCCCTTTACTCCATATGTGAGTCTAGTCGGCAAGCTATCGTCAGCCTGCATCATCAACAATCATGTCAGAAATGTCATCATCAAATCATCAAATCAATGAAACATCACAGTAAATATATCAACCCCAAAAGCACACTCCCTGACTCAGTCCAGAGTCTAAGGGGGTTCTACCGATGCCTCTGCATCCTCAAGGTCAAGAACCCTTCACACTCAATAAAACAGAGTCAACAGCACCTGTGTCAATCAAAACTAGTAAAACATCAGGTCGTCTGTCAATCGCATCATAATCAAGTATAAATGGTTTAACATCACAAAAGTCCAGATCACTTGCGAGCAAGTGTCCTCAAAAATAAGTTTTCTCAGTGCACTAGAGCGGGATGTTACAGATAAATCGTTGAATTCATATTAATTTTCCCTTTGACTATAATTTTTTGCACAATCTCTATTGTTAGAACTAGAGAATAGAAAGCATTATTTTTTATATAATAAAAAATAATTATTTGTCATCATCTCATTGGAGAATAGATTTGAAATATTATTGCCAGCTTCGTTATTCCCAATGTTTTAAATGTTTAGATATCCAAAGTTTTGAGCATCAATGCTCTTTTTGAATTTTTTTTATTTTTATTAAAATGTTTACATACCGAAAGTTCTGAGCATTGACACTCTTTTTGAGGTACTTGAATAGGACTGGCAACTTAAATGTTTACATAGCGCGAGGCCCTTAAACAGGCTTGACAACCTTAAATGTTTACTTAAATAGGCCCGTTAGAGTACATTTTTCCTCCAATTTTTGCATACAATCTTGTAGTGAATTTGGGAAATATTGTTGTCCACCACCACTCGCATAGTCATCATATGTTTCATATTTCTTCTATGTTTGGAATGAAATTTAGTCATCATTGAAGATACATATATTATTTACTGTTTCACATGTTGTTTCTTGTTCACTGGTTCATTGGTTTGTTGGTTGTTGCTTGCTGTTGTTTGGTTCAACTTTGCAAGGTTGAATTCAAGCACCTGCAGTTGGACATGTTGGTGCTTTCTCATTGGTTTGTTGCTTGCTTCTTTCTTTTGTTTTCTTCAAATTTGCAAGGTTGGAGTCCTGCATCCGTAGTTGGAGTTGTTTTTTCACTTTGCAGGTTTCAAATCCTACACCCACAATTGGACCTGCGATTATGTTGTTCATCATTGACAAGTAAGTTTCAATACCATAGTTTCATTCGTATTCGTTGTTTATTGTTTACTATTTATAGTTTTCAAGTAAGAATGTTTAAGTATTTATTCATCATTCTCATTCTGCAGACTTTCCATAAAGGTTAGTATATCTTTTCCTCCTGCTCTTAAATTTTCCTCCAATTTTTTCTCCAAACTCTGCACCATGTGCATGCCAATGTCATTTGCATAACTCCGACTGTCATTTTTTCTTGCATTACAAATCCCAGTCCTTCGCCATATGTGACAAAGTCGAAATCTAATGCCTCAATTGAATAAGGAAATTCTTTAGCCTTCCCACTTTTCCCTCAATAATATTCCCACCTTTCCCTGGAATGAGTACCTACCTATCCCCTATGGGAATTGAACCCATGTCTTTCACATGAAAAGACGATGTCAAGCTTGTTTCCTTTGAAAAATGTTCTTGTAGAAGAAAACTGCAGGTAGGTGTAGAAGGGATAAGTATGATACAACGGTAACCAAGCTGCAATAAAATTGCACACCATTGTCAGGAATTATCCATCTTTATCGATGACATATTTCAGTAAGTTATAAAGAAAAAAGTTCCAAGACCTGAAATGAAAATCCTGGGTAATTCCAGGACCTGTTGTTGCACTTTACAGGGTTGAAATCCCGCACTCACAATTGGACCTGTGATTATGTCGTTCATCATTGAGGAGTAAGTTTCAATACCATAGTTTCATTTGTATTAGTTCTTTACTTTTTACTATTTACAAATTGCAAGTAAGAATGTTAAGGTATTTATTCATCATTCCTATCTTGTAGACTTTCCATAGAGGTTGGCATATATTTTCCTCCTGCTCTTAAATTTTCCTCAATTTTTTCCCCAAACTTTTCACCATTTGTATGCCAATGTTGTTTTCACAACTCCGGCTGTCATTTTTTCTAGAATTTCAAATCTCGGTCCTTTTCCTTATGTGACGAAGTGGAAATCTAACGCCTCAATTGAATAAGAAAATTCTTTAGGCTTCCCATAATGCCCTCGATGATATTCCCACTTTTCCTGGGAATGACTACCTACATGCCTTTGAAAAATGTTCTTGTAGAAGAAAACTGTAGGTAGGTGTATAAGGGATAAGTATTGTACAAAGGTAACCAAGCTGCAACAAAATCGCACACCATTGTCAGGCATTATCCATATTTATCAATGACATATTTCAGTAAGTTATAAAGAGAAAGTTTCAGGACCTGAAATGCAAATCCTGGGTAAAGGATGAAGATAAAACATAAAACAAGTCGGGTCCAAACATTAATGTTGATTTCAAAGTATCCTCCCACATGATAAATAGAACTCTTATAAGGGTTCAGACTTCCAATAGTTGCTTAGAAGACGAAAAAAAGATTGTTAAACTGTGAAATTTTTGTTGGCCAATGGGCTTGACACACATAAAATTGTTAGGCTAGTGTTTTGTGATTTGCTAGCTAAATCTCTTTTATATAGTTTATAAAATGGGCTTTACACACGGAAAATTGTTGGGACAGTGTTTTGCGATTTTCTAGCTAAATAATAATCTTTGTACTGAGCAAATTGATTCTACTGTTTTATTTGCATTATCTCTTCTATGTGGTTGGGAACTAACTATATCTTTGTTTCTCTGTCATATTCTTTAGCAACCACAGAGAACTGGATTTGGGACGAACAAAGGTTGAAGGATACATAGCAGAGTTTGTATGCACTCCCAAACTTATACTTATCTTTTTCGCTATTTTCATATTATCTAAACATAACTAAGAAACATCTTGAAATTCACAACTTAAAATATGGAACAAGCAATAGATGTTGAATGTTATCAAATAGATGCACACTCCATTGTAGATGACGACATCAACCAGGTATTGCGTAACAATGCCCTTTTCATATGAGATGCATTTTCGTATACTGCAAGAGATTGCCTCTTCGATGCATTTCAAGTTCTATTGCACTTCTTTTATTCCTCAAATGAGTTGCGCAATGGATTGATAGATAATTTGTTGTCTTGTTTAGAAAATGGAAACATTAATGCATTAGAGTCATATCAATACGAATTGGAATCTGATTTTCTTTACCAATTGCATGGAATACATGATGTCAGTACGTATCTTTCAAAGATGTGGTTCTCTACATCTGCAACCCTACCTCTACATGAGAGAGGACTTTGGGGAGATACCTTTTTTATACGGTGTCTAGCCAAGTGGTTGAATATATCAATTGTAATTTGATCATTAACAAGAAAAATAAGATATCTACTATTCAACAAAACTACATCTAGTGATCCATATTGCATCTTGTTCCATGATGCCAACCCTCTAAGTGGTCATTATGAAACACTACTCGATAAAAAATTATCCATATGCAATCTTGGAGATTCTGATATTTACTTGTCCCTAACTTGCAAAGACCTTCAATCCCATTGGAAACGAATTATGCATCATATGAACTCTCATGGATTACACATAACAACAAGTAGTACATATAACTATGGAGATAGTCTGTTCAATGCAATCTTCTATTTGATAGAAACAGAGTTTGATGTGCATTCATTGCGCCTTTACACTTTACAATCCTTTTGCAATGCAATTATAGGTGGAATTTAACATGCATTTGACTGCTTGCATCAACACCTTCTACCATATCTCATAGAAAGTATGTCGACAATTGGAAGTTGGCAACAATATCTTGTAAATATGGAAATGCCATATGAGAAAGGAAATATAGAGGGTGGGACATTTTTTTTACACTGGATATCTGTCATATTCAGAGTAAATATCCAGGTCTGGTCAAGCCTTTCAGACGATAATGTCCATTTCTACTGTATTGATTCAAACTACGATAAAACAATTGACATCATATCGTCGAAAACAGATACACCACACATCCATTATCAACCTTTGATAAGAAATACTTCTAGTTCAATATTCACTATTCATGCCAACCAAACTGCATCGAATCTACATAAGCATTGCACACTATATAGTCATGATGAAACTCATCCCAATTGCCATTGGTTGATAGAGAGCTTAAGCAAAACGTGTAGATTGACTTATCACAAATTGAAAAGGTTCATACATGAAATACATAAATACATTAGTGCACTTCCTTGTAGACCTCTCAATTGTATGGTCGATCATCTTGAGGTGGAAGGAATCTTGAGCAAGAGACACAAACTCACATATCACAACCTAAAAAATTTGTGTGTGCACAACATGAGTTCATTTACACACTTCCTACTGAACACAAAAATCACATGTCCTATGAAAAATACCATCACCATTTGCATTGTCGACATGGTGAGGAGGCAATGCCCGTAACAAATGTCGATTCCACCTTAAACATGGCTTGTCAACATGTGAAACTAGTTTCGAGTGGAAAACATAAGCTAACCTTCCAGATGTTGAGAAAACAGATACGTCAGAGAAGTGCAGCTACATATCCCACAGTGGTCATGGTACTGATCGAGGGGGGAAAATAGATACTGTACATTGGATCAAACACTGCACAATGCCAACATTGAAAACCAATGAACTTTTCCTACACATCCTCATCTAGGAAAAAGAGATGCAAAACAAATCTGTATGAAACAAATTAAAGAAACTCCTTGCATTGCATGTGCGATTTGCGAGGAATTACATTTCACAAAGAAAATTAAGTCTTTCACCCCTGACTTGCAAAAAAAATACATCAGCTTGACACTAAATGATAGAACATTTTCCACTAGAAAAAATTGTCTTCCATGCAAAAGATCAACTGAAAATGGAAAACTGCCACAATTTGCAACACCTGACCAAAGAAGATGTAATACACCACTACCATATGTAAGTACACTTATAGAACTTGAAGAGAGACTAGTGTCTTTGCGAATTGCATTTGTACAGATCAGACCCTAGGGCTATAAACAATCCCAAATCGACTTAATAGGGTCAATTATTAATGTGTTTGTCCAACTAGATGTTATTCAAAACGTTTTGTCATAATCCATGAGAGAAAAAATGACAATTGTTGTAGCTCTCAAAATACATTTGCAATATAAGAATGCATACCAGACAGGTAGAGTGCGTGTACACATTGTCATGAAAGCATTAAAAGAACTATGTTTTAGAAGCCTATACAAGGTGGAAAACATTTGTATAAATGAGAACTGGAACCATGTTCTTGAACAAGGAAATGGAAACTCTGCACAAAATTTCAAGACTACTACTGACTTTGATACAAGCGATGAATCAGAGAATGAAAGACCTATGGAAACATTGATACATGGATTCACTGATTCACAACGCATTCATGACTTGCAAGACAAGATTTTGGAAATCACACCTGCTGAAGGGCAATGTCCACTTGGAATATTCAAGGACAAATTTGCGAAGGAAATGAACTTCCCAACACCGTTCTATGGAGATCCAAGTGCCACTGACATCATAGAATGATTCAACTACCCAAAAATAGTTCTATGGGAACTTTTACATTCAAGCGATGACTTCTCCTATCACACAACAAATTTGTTTTTCAAAACAATGCACATACTAATTCAGAAAGTGCTCTCTTGCATATGGGTCCGAATAAGAAAAGTCCATCTACAAGGAAGAAATTTATTGGCCATAGATTTCAAGTACAAAGAAAACCTAGAAAAAATCCTAAAATCTGATATTGGATACATAGATTTCAAAAACATTTGCATGTCTCCTGACTACTTGCAACAAAACAAGAAAACTATATTTGCAATGATCTGACAAGTGGGACCTCCAAATTTTTTCATCACATTCACAAGTGTGGAGCATTGCTGGGATCCATTGGTGACTACAGTGTCTGCATTGTATAGGAACAAGAAAAGGAAAAAACAAACCGAGACCTTGGAAAATGATGACATTGACTACGTCATGAGAAAAGACCCAGTGACATGTAGTCGTTACTATAGACATAGAGTAAATGCTTTGAGACAATTGATATATCATTATGAAACATTCTTGGGAAGATTATCATACTATTATTTTGTAACTGAGTTCCAAAATAGAGGGAATGGACATGACCATGCACTATTATGGATAGAGGATGTACCGATCGATGGAAATGACAACAACTTGCAAATCAAGCAGTTTCTGGAGAAATACATAACATGCAACATGGATCATTTGGATCAATAACTTGCCAAAGTTCAGATACATTACCATACAAGAAGCTATAAAAAATGAAAGAATTCATAGTGCAGATACAACTTCCCTATGTCGCCGATGAGAACAACAAGAATCATAGAACAAATTACTTTAGAGGACAATGTTCTAATTGAGAAATCAAAATTTTGTTCACATTTCTAGAACAACTAGACTTCGATGAATTAATTAGCTTTGAAGAGTTCTTGGTGGAATTAAATCTGATAGAAGATAAGTACATCCAAGTGATACAATCTACACTTAAGCAACCAACAATTTTCCTTAAATGAAAACTTTCACATATTTGGAACGATGGTTTCTCCAAGGACATGCCAAATATGTGGAATGAAAATACAGATGCACAATTTGTTCTCAATGCATATGTTGCGACATCGTATTGTACCTCGTACATGACAAAGGCTGTCATATCTATGACAAGTGCATTCATAAGAATACACAGAGAACATGAAAACAATCGAATTGACGCTATGCAAATGATACGTACACTTGGAAATACATTGCTTAATATTCAACAAGTGTCTGCTCAACAAGCAGTCCACATTGCACTTTCCCTGCCTATGAACTATAGTTCAAGGAAATGTGTCTTCATAAACACATATCCACCTGACACACGAACATTCATGCTTAAAACACCATTCTTGCTAAAACAAGAGCCTGATAATTCAGAGGACGTGATATGTCACTCTATTATTGATTACTACCTCCAACATCCACCTCCCATTAATCATATCTACCTTGCACAATTTTTATCGCATTACAAAAAAAATGGTACAAACATATCAAGAAGAAAAAAACCAAATGTAATACTTTTTGTCAAATACAACAAACACACCAACTATGAAAACTTATGTAGAGAGAAACTATTGTTGTATGTTCCATTTGATCAAATTGAAGACACATTAAAACATACCTTCACTACATGGGAAGTTGCATATAATGTTTATGAGACTACAATACAAACCAATTTGGTTACATTTACATGCAATGTCAACCCAACATGGGGTGATTTAGAAAGTGCACTTGAATAACTAGAAAACCCCGACAATGTTGATGAGACATCAACAAAACATAAAACAACTAGAGCTTTCTATGAATCCTATGACCTGCAAGCAGATTTGCCTTGTCCTCGAGCAACTGCCATTGAAAAACATATCAATCTTGGGTTTAAAGTCACAAAACATCCTTTCTTGATCGAAAATGAAGAATCCTACAGAGTTAGACGACTGTTGAATTGAGAGAAGTAAGCAATCCTAAAGGATATTGCAATGAAGAAATGCTTAAACATGCACACTCATGTGAACTTGTTCCTTAGAGGCAAGGTAGGAACAGGGAAGACATTCACATCGAAAGCACTATTCCAAATGCTTATACGAATGTATGATTCCAACAGTTCAAGTGACCCTATGAAACCAAAGGGACTGATACTTGCATATACAAGAAAAGATGCATATAATGCAGGTGGAACAACAATCCACTATGCATTATTGATGCCTTTTAACAAGTCACATTTTCTTCCACTCAACAAAGAAATGTTATATACCTTGTCAAAGATTTATGACGAACTACAACTTGTGTTCATATATGAGGCATCCTTGATTGGAAGTCGCTTCTTATATTCCATTGACAATCGACTGAGAAAAATAAAACATGTCCAAACGAAATACTTTGGAAACCTTGATATGGTATTCTGTGGGGATGTTTAGCATGAACAACCCATAAAACATTTCTCATATTTGAGCAACCTATGGTCAACATGCAAACAATGACGCATGAATTTTGGATTTAAGACAACATAAAATGATTTGAATTACATACTACAATGCGCCAGACAAATGAAAAATTTATTGCAATTCTAAATAGAATGTGGAAAAACAACCAAACATGTGATGACTTAACATATATCAATTCAAGTTGCATGTGACCTGCCTCGACTGACCCAACCTTCCCTTATCTATTCTACACTAATAAGGATGTTGCAACACATAACAAGTATATGCTATCGCTCATGCCTGGAAATGATATCATCATCAATTCAATTGATCTTGAAGAAGAAAACCATGGCAATGTACCATGTCATCAACATACAACCTTTCCCTTTGCAACTTGTCTTGAAATTAGACATGCTAGTTGAAATATATGGCTGCAAGTATGATTCACATGATGGCCTGGTGAATGGTGTAGATGGAATAATCAAAGCTTATACCAAAACATAAAAAGTTGATGTCCTCTGGATTAAGTTCTATTACCCGCATATTGGCCACCGACAAGCCAACAAGTTAGCTTATCTATATAATTCAAACACTTCACATGAATGGACACCTATATTGCGAATATCAAAATGAATATCAACATCGACAAAGACATTTCAATTGAAGATTCGAAAATAGTTTCCAATTCAACTTACATGTGCATGTACAATCCACAGATCACAAGGGATAACACTTGATAGTGTTTCCTTCGACCCTGTTGGAATACGAATACATGGACTTGTATACACAGCTCTGTCCCAGGTCAGAAACATAGAGTCCTTGTATTTTCTAAGTGCTCTTACAAAAGATAAATTCAAATTCAAACATAAATTCGATATTGAGATGCAATGCCTTCAGACTAGTGCAAAATGACATTTGCAATATGATTACAAATCCATACAAACAAACTCATATGTATCAATTCTTTCACTTAACACACACAACTTAAATGTACATATGAATGGTATACTCAATGACCATGACACAATGCAATCTGATATTCTATGCTTGCATGAAACATACATGACATTATGCATGCAAAACAATCAATTTCCAAATCACAATTGCATATCAAGTTACATTACGCATGGAGTGATGATATTAGTGAAAAAACATATAACAATTTTGGATCATATTCATTTCAAAGAAAAAAATGTTGAGATGGTGCTATGAAGAGTAATTTTCCGTGGATTGAAATATTGAAACTCTATCTTGCTCTGCATGGAACATTGACCAACATAATAAATGGAGTTTCAAATGCATTACACCATTTACATCTGAATGGAACCATTATCATTCTAAGAGACTTCAATGTTGACATGCTACAAAATAGTGTCATAACAAAAGAATTGGAAAACTACATGTGCAATTACAATCTCCGCTTTATTTTGGATAAGATAAAGCATGTACAAAACAAACGTATTGACCATGCATAGTCAAATGTGCCCATTTCACAATACACCCTGTTTATCTTAGACCATAGATGATTTTAGGGGCGAAATTTCGCTCATGGGAGAAATTAAGCGGCCTCCAATTTTTTATTGGGCAAATTTTTTGTATCAGAGTGATTTTTTTAAACTTATATCATTAGCCCGTAATTTATTTTAGGGGAAAATCGTGTACAGGGTTAACCCATATTTTTAGGAGGGATAGAGGAAAAAAAATTATATTTCGCTCTTGAAATTTGGAGGAACAAGCTTCCATTAGCCAAATTTCTATAAGTATGGAAATTTCTGATAACATCTTTGACTTGCCATTTGGTAAAATCGGGGTTTATGGTTTAATTCACCCCAATTTTATGGTATGGGCACTGGGTAGCTACAATCTTCCCTTTTCCTGATTTCCAAAGAACAAGGATATTTCTGAGAGCATTTTGGCCCTCCCACCTGGTATAAATTATATGGGATCTGCCCATATATGCATTCCCTGGTTTACATCTTCGCGCTTATTTGAATTTCCCCTTTGGGCCTTGATGGAACAGAGGTTTACGGTTTTACAACAAGATTTTCGACATTCTTCGTGCTACTGCTTATTTCCACGTTGGGCCTTGATTGAACGGAAAAAAGGGGGCTGGGTTACTTCCAGGTTCGGCCCAGGCACCATATTTTGTTATCCTTCCAAGAGAGGAGGACCCCGCTCGACGTTGAGGCTAGAACAAACTAGAAAACTCTCATGGAGGACCCCACTCGACGCTGAGGCTGGACCAAACTGGAAAACTCGCATGCATATACATTTTGAGGGGTAACACCCTCCACAATTTGGGTTCTATGTTGTGTTCTAAGGTTTAATATTTTGTGTCTTGATTTATGCTTCCTTCTTTATTTTATTAAAAGTAAAGAAACAAACTATGTTTGTGTTTGTGGACAACCCCAAATATTTAGTGGGATTAGCAAGAATCACACAAGAACATATGTTTTCAAAATAATGGCATATGGGAGCAAATAGGGAATCTCTCATGTTGTAAAGTACATTAGATGTAGTAGAAAAGGAATACCAGGAAGAAATATGATATTGCTCTTTAACTAAAAGAAAAACAAATCAATTTGATTCAGATTTAATTATGGCCTTATCATCTTTAGATTTGTAAATCTATTTGAGGAAAAACTAAAATTGAAGGCTATAGACACATCAAATATGCTTGATTTAGAGCACTCATTGACTAATCTTTTTTGCACTGTACAACCAAAATTGTTGGTGATTTCCAACACAATTAGTTTTGAAAACCCAAAATCACCTCTGTATCCAAGTCTTGCTTAGGGAAAGTTGTATCCACTTCTTTCTTAGGGAAATTTGTGGAATGAGGTATGTGACAAGTCTTTATATTCTTAATTGAGTTCTAGACCTTTATGAGTAACGTTCATTCCATAGTTTGGAAAATTTTCCATCCAATGATCAAATGTTTGATGAGTTATGTTTATCTATGTGTTATTCTGAAATTCTTTTTGCTTTTTTAAATCATAACAAGAAACACTAAGAGAATCATGTACATTTGTACCAAGAGCTTCATACCTGGTGTTGATACGAAGTTTAATTTTGTATCCCTTTAAACCCGAAGCTTCACTTTTTCCTAGTCATGGAGCCGCCCTTAATCCTAAAAAAGACTCAAAAGTCTTTCAATTTTTCTCATTTCGGGATTCGACATTTCACAAAGCATGTTTTCCTAACTAACAACTCAAGACTCCCAGTGCCGAAATCCCGGAAAGGATTTATATTAAAGTAATAATAAAAAAGGAAGAAGTAGTTGCTATAAGTCCCGACGTACGTTTCACAAAGTATCCTTTAAACGTGATTAACCAAACTCTTCAACATGATCAACAATTCATTAATCTTCCACGATTTAGGTTTCCTTGTATCAAAGTGTTGTCAAAGCGTTAGCCCTTGAAATTCCGGTCCCCGATTTTCGGAAAAGAAGAAGTTTATTACTAATCTTAATTGATTAAAGCATTAATACAAGTAATCAACATCTAAACTAATCCCATCATGATTTCACAATTCGAGGTTTGCTCATAACATATCTCATGTGTACAGGATCCCCGAAATTCCGAAATGCGAAATCACGAATTTTCTTTAACAAAGTTTAAAACGAATTTTATCTAGTTTAAAATGAGATTATTAAATATTAAAATGACTTTTCCCGTTTTGCATTTTGGGATTGAGTGAAAGCAGTCCTTTTGAAGCTCCAGTTTGAAATCGTTGATACACGGTAATATCTGTAACGGATGAATAGAGATATTTTTGACTTAACTGCGTATCTCTGGGCATATCTCCCTCATTAAGACATTAAAGTTTTATCACCTATTTCAATAAGTCCGTCGTAAGAAGAGTTAAAGGTTAATAAAGGTTTGGTTTCTTCGAATTTTCATTCTTATTGTTTAGATTCAGAAGCGAATTTCATTTAGCAAAGTGACACATTTCTCTCTACGACAGAAATTCATTCTAAACACGAACATTATAGCACCTAGAAAGACACCCAAGAAAAGTGAAGAAGCAGTTGAAAGCTCAATCCTAGAAGGAGATGCCGTGTCTGATACTACATCGCATGCCATAGATTCCATCAAATCATGGAGGCAAAGTTTTGAAACTCTCGACTATGAAATCAAGAAATTTCCCGATGATTCCGAAAACAAACTACGGGACATAGCAGAGTTCGGACTTCATAAAGTAGCCACGTGCCCACGACTCATGACATACAATGACATGATCAGTTGGGATTTGGAGAGGACAGATGTGCAAACTAGAAGCATTCTGGACAACCAAGGGGTCGTCATTGGCTCTTTTAGACCGAAGCATATACAAGTAATGTACAAACNCCAATTCTAAACATGTTTATAATAAAGATTTCGTAAGTGAATTTCAAAGGAAAGAATGCACAGAAGCAGACCAAACATACCCCGACATAATCAAAGACTGGTGGAGACACCCACCAAAATTCAGGGCCGATACTCATAACGTTTATTCCACAACCTCTTTGAATGAGTACATGGTTTATGTGGCTATGATGTTATGTAGACTTTTCAGGAAGAAAAGTCCTACTTATTTTCCTGCAGAATGGGTGCCCCTTTTACATGAAGTAGCTGAAGGCTATAGCTTCAAATGGAACAAAGTTCTATCAGATAACCTAGATAAGAAGGTCATGGAGTATCAAACCGTGAGATCTAATGGTTGACCAGAAGCCTTTTAGATGTCGGCATATATCATGGACGATATGTGTTTCACGACTCCTTTCCCTTTGATGAATTGGATTTGGAACCCAACCTGCACTGAACCAATTGATGAATATCATTCTAAGCCATGAGAAGAAAATGTTAAGGATTCTTTTTATGAAATTTTTCATTTCATGGTGATACCAGTGCATCAAATGCTGTATGGCTATGCACCGCCTGGTATTTTGGAGTCGGTCATAGGAAATATCAAGGCGATTTTCGATTGGTTTATTGAGGAAAATTTCTCCTATATCAGGGTTTTTTGATGTTCTATCCCTCCTCATGCACTTCCCAAATTCCTCCCTGACATGCTGGTGTGCAGGGAGGTAGCTCATCAGATAATAACAGGCGGTATTGGAATAGAACTGAAGACAACTCAAACGAAGTTTTGGCCAGTCTTTCTCGTACATATTGGAAGGTTTTCACTACTCAAACTGGGTCATTCCAAGGTTGAAGCTGCAGCTCTAGAGGAGGTCAATTTGGTGAATCTCGAACATTGGAAGCAAAAACCTTATCAAACAGTGGGAATCCACATGGCTCACTGTGGCATGAAAGCATTTGAACATGAGGAATCCCCTTGCGGTGACATTTTCAAATGGGTCAAAACCTATGAGGAAGTTTTAGACACGGTACAGGGGTTATCATCCAATTTGCAAACCAGTCTTCTAACTTTCCAGAGACATGGACGAAGTGGTTTTCCCAAAGTATTATAGGGAAAAACAACAACATCCCCTCCAGCACAAGAAAAAATTCCCCCAGGCTTCGGACAGAAAACATGAAATAAAGCAGACACCGAGGAAAACCCACAAGAGGTCGAAGGGTATTCACAAAACAAAGAAGTCCCACAGACAGAGAATCCCAGAGAAGAAGCAGAAAAAGCGTCTGAGACACCTCCCGAGTCCAGTCAACATACCCCCCCTTCACCATCTACTATTCATATTGATACCCCCAAGACTGCAGGGGAAATAAAATCCACAGAGTTAGGTAATCCCATCACTTCCTTTACCCCTTTACAATATACTTTTGGTTTCTCTTAGGTAGGAGTCATATATGCTAGTGACCTCGACCCGATCTCCAGAGAAGAAATTCCTCCCTTTGATTATTTCTTCAGTAAAAAGAGGAAGGATGTATTAAAATATGAGATGTATATGAGATAAGGTGGTATGGTAAAGAACACAGAGTGCTGGTGGATGGGAAAAACTTGGAAGAGGGAGATTTCGTTACAGAGGTGGCGGGCTCCATGGGAGAACTGGCAACAACAAATCTTTTCATTGTTAGCAATATGAGAACAAGGTTGGAACAGAGTAACTACAGGCTAACCCAGTTGCAAGATCAGCTAAAAGATACCAAGAAAAATATCAAAGAAGAAATAAATAAAGGTCTAGAGCAGGCCAAGTTTGCTGACAAGAAAGAAATTCAATCACTTAAGACAAGTCTAGACGAGATGAACGGGAAAATGCAGACTAGCCAAATGCAAGTTATTTGGCAAGAAGAATTGGTAAGACAACTACAGTCTAAATTGAATTTAATTAAGGTCCAGGTTATAGACCTGATTTTTTTTTAGGACCAATCACTGGAAATACATGCGAAGATAGAAGTTGAGGAACATAAAGTAATCTCCCCAGTAGATATTATTCATAGTTATTTTCAGGAAATAAGCAATGCTTTTGATAACATTACTTTTAAAGAACAGGAAGCTAAAGAAGCAAGGGCCACTTTCCAAAAGGCAGTGGTATGTTCTGAAAATGAAGAAGTATCGAAAATTCTAAAGATTTCTATCACAAAGCAGATTAGAGGTGATATCATGCTCAAAGTATGGGAAAAAAACATAGCAGAATACAAGAAAATAGTCAAAGAAATCAAATATGATTGTGAAAGAATATTTGATTTATTGGATAAGGAAACATTAGGTATTGGAAGAGACAATTGCACTGGGAAATTAGGATAGATAAACATTGTAAGACACCGGTTGAATTCAAAGAGGGTTTGAATGAAATTCAATTGGAAATTTCACAATTAAAGGAAATGGATATTACCCTAATAGACAAGTGGCTAGTGAAACCAAACTTGAAATTTCAATCAATCAAGTTTGTTGGTAAGGAAATTGAAGATCAGCTTCCAGAAACTCAAATAAAATTCTATTTATTTGAAGCAAAGGATCTACCAGAGTCTCCTAGAAGTTTCGTACACTTTATTGAAAAATGTATTGAATGTAGAAGGTCAAAAGAAGGAGATACTTCAGTAAAACAATGAAGTATCATTTTGAAAACTTATATTATCAAGATGATAGGAAAATAAATTATAATCAAGCAAACGGTTGGAGTTTTCAATTCTTATAACCGTTCACCCCTAGGAGTTAGGAGATAACCAACCCACAATCATCAGGGGTATGGTATAAATATAATTTCAGGATATGAGAAAAGGCTTTTTCTGGGCACATTGTAAAGAAGAATTTATAAATATTTTTGAATTAATATGAATGGATATTGAAGATTCCAGATCTGGTCGAGTTTGAGTTATGTGTTTCTCCGTTGTTTCATATTTTTCATATATCTTTTTAATGAATGCTTAACTACAATTTAGTACAACCTCTGCTATGGTAATTAATTATTCTTGCAATTTAATCTCTTATAGCCTTTCCTCTGTATCAGCTATCAACAGATACAAGACCTGCAAATGTTTAGACTTCAATATCGTATGTTTCATTAAGATTTCTTCCTAACTATTTTTCTTTTTCTGCCACAAAGTGAGATTCCTCTTCAATTGAGGCCTCACTTTTTTCAGCAGCTCTATGTTTTCTTTTCATTTTCATGCACTTTCCCTTTTCGAAATTTAACTTAGATACCAGAAACGACCTTTAGTTTCATCATACTATTAATTCAAGGTTTTTGGAGTTCTTCTTTATGTTTTGAAACAGAAATAGTGAACCTTTAAAGAAGCGCAAAATATATCCTTTCAATCTACTTCCCTCATGACTGTTCCAGTTACACGACAACCTAATATCGAACCTGGACTATCAGATTAAATGAGCATTGCTTTAAATCTATTTAACACCATTCTACAGACAACAAATAACCGAGTTGAGTTAGAACGTTCGTGGGCAGTAATTGAAAGAGACATTAGTATCCAGGAAAACTAGGAAGCTAGATAGAGACAGTTAAGGAATTAGCCCTATCCCTTTCATGAAATCTACCTTTTATCCTTAGCCCTCTCTTTCTTTTCATATGCCTTGATGGTGTACTTTAGAGCCTTAAAGTACAAACTTAGGAACAACATCTTTTTGGCGCCGTTGCTGGGGACCGAAGAAATGAAACATTTCCCTGGGAAGAACGACATTGACACTTTCTATCTTTGATAGTGAACAAATATCGAAAACCTTATAAGTCTACCCTTATCTTTCACTTGGAAAATCCACGATAAATAAACTATCTTTTAACCGAAAGAGTACCAGAAGAAACCCAGACGACAAACAGACTTCGCTTGTTCCAGATACAGAAAAAAATTTAAAATCAAGAAGATATCTTAAACAGCTTATATCATCGACAAATAGGTTTTATCAACCTATTGGGCCCCAACAACTCCCCCCTAATGTTTTACAAAATTTAAAGGGCCCCCATTAGAATCTTGATAATTATGATGAGCTACAGAATCAACATTTTCAAATAGCTCCATACCTTGGCTTGCTTTGAGACAAACTTAAGACATTCACTATAGTATGAGACATTCATTACAAGAGTATATGTCAAAATTTAGAAACAAGCATAGAAATCTCAATTTAAACAAAAACGTTAATTTTTATAAACTATTTACTTTCATTTAAATTATGATTATGTGTTCTTTCTTTTGTTCATTAGCAAGTTTGACTATTTTGAATAATGTGTTCAATACTTCATCAAATAATATTTTGGTTGGTTTCTCATTTTCATGAAATTATTTGGTGATATTAATTAATTAAATTATTTTTTTATTTATTTTGCATCTCATTTCAAAATAATAAAAATAATAATAAAATTTTTTTTATCTATCATTTGTTTGATTTTGTAAAAAAAAAAAATTAATATTTTTCTTTTCTCCATTAACTTGAAGCTTCTAGAATTTTAAGATCATATTTGAAAGGAAATTATAAACAATGTTTGTTTAGAACTTATAGTTAGTTTAAATTCATTTTTTATTTTATTGTTCTAGATTTTGTTTTATTCACAATTTTTAGGTTTCTTTTTGTTTCACAGGTTTCTATTATCAAATATTTGATACAGATATGATCATGGATTGATTTTATTATCCAAATACATTCAAGATGATTGATCCAAAAATAATATTGGATTGCTACAAATAATTTTATGAGCAACAACAGATGAAATTTGGAAAGGCATCAAAATCAGACAAGCGATTTTGCAGGACTGATTGCAGCCAAACCGTGAGGAATTTGAAGAAACAGTTGAAAACCCAAAACCCAAATGGACCCATTTACATTCCACATATAAATTATTCCAAAAAAATGCATGATTTGAGATATATTGATGTCTCTTTACGAGGCAAAATTTAGGTGGCAAAAATTAATAGTGACGCTCAGACTGTTCATTCATTGTATAAACATATGAGAAAGTTCAGAGCCATGGGGATCCAAAGAATTGGAGAGGGGGATTTTTATCCTTTCTCTTTTGTATATTATTTATTTTGTAAACTTTTCTTCTTTTCAAATGGAGTAACAGATGGTTGGAATCTTTGGGAGAATGGACGAGTATTTTTAAAGAAGAATATGGAATCCCAGGTTGCTTAATGGCTTTTGTCCTGTGAGTAAAATGGTTTTATTTTCATTATAATATCTTCATATTCTGTGAATAATTGATTATGCATTGATTTAAATTAGCTTTAGTCTATTTTATCAATACATGGTTAATTGTTATCATTTATGTATTAATTTTTTCAATCTTTAAGAGTCTATTATTTTAAAAATTCTTCTAGGACTACAATATGGGCATGTGATTTTGAGAAAGAATATGGGAAAGCAATTCATCTTTGTCTTTAGACCTGTGTGATGCTTATTCCATTTCGTTTTTTCATTATTGTTGTATTATGAGAATGTTATTATGGTTGATTTTAGCTTTACCTTGTCATCATATGGTATTTTCATACTGTAAAATGTTATATGTTGTCCATAATTTCTTATTCCATTTTTCAGTGTGATCAATCGATCATTTGATTATTGTGGAATTTGTTTCTAATGTTAAATGATGGATAATATCAATACTCAAAATTTAGTTTTCTTTCGTTCTTAAATATTGATTATCTTAAGATCACATGATTTTTAATTAGTTGTCTTCCTGTTGTTATTAATTTACTCCAATATCAAATACTTCTTTGAATGTATTATGGAAGTGCTAGTATTGTTCTGTTATAGGTTTCCCTTAACAACAGTGCAGGCAGGAGCTCATACAACACAGAAAGATAATACCAGTTTCCTTGATCAACTACATGTTATTATGTGTGTTATTTAGTTAAGTTGTTTATGAATGAAACGATGATTACATTAATTAGCTTTGACTGTTTTTGTGTCACTATTTCAATCATATTCATTTAATATTTATTTGTTTAATATCTTTAAAAAAATCCAAAAATAAGTGTTGTTCATATTTGATTCAGAAACTTTATCAAACAATCATTTTCGCAAGATTTCATGCAAACATTGTAAACTGTATATAAATTGTTCATAATCATTTGTATATTCACATTCTTAGATAAATATTTGTAATTATTGTGTCGATTGTTAGAATCTTTTCTTTAGTTAGCTTATTTTATTTTTCTATCTTTAGGACCCTAGTTGGCTAACGGAGCCATTAAACCCGTCAGAATAGGTTACACCAAATGACTTGAGTTATTTAGACAACCCCAGACTGGATCTATTCTTCCAGTTGACGGCATGTCAAATTTTGCTTGTCAACAAATTGCATTAGAAGGAGGGTCATGGTCGATTTAATGAATAAATGTTTCAGCCTTCAGCCTTTCATAACTCTAGATTTATAAATCCTTCTTATGTATCATCTTATAATGCACTACAAGGCAGTCTAACTATTTGGAGTCAATTTCTTCAAATTCTTAATGGCTCCTGCCCAAATCATTGTGTCGGAACATTCTTTTAATGTCACACTAACAATTATTTCCAACAAGACAACTGATCTCTTTTCATAACTCACCTTTGATGGTGAAGGGAGCACATCTGCAGTCGACCATATTTCTAATTTTTTTTATAAGTGTTTAAGACATAAGATTATCGATTCTAATGTTACATGCAGATTGTTCGCTCTCACTTTCCGAGGTCGGGTTAAAATTTGGTTTGAATTTTTTCAGGCTAATTCTATTCATTCTTTGTCTCAGTTTGTATTTGAGTTTTTATCAGATTTTAACAACTATGATTATGATGAATTAAGTGAATAATTAAGTTTCTTAAGGAAAGAAAATGGTGAATCATTCAATGATTTTGGAATTAGGCTAATCCATGTTTGTACTAGATTGCCTTTGAAAGAAATGTCGCTTATTAATGAGTGGTTTGAATATCTCGTTTCTCTCTAAGAAAAGCAAGATCAATTAATTGTTAACCAATCTGAATTGAGCACTAACACTCAATCTCAATATGGTTCAAATTTTCATGTTGATCTTGAAGATTTTGAAGCACCACAATTTTTGTCGACTTCTTTCATTTTGGCAAATCATGAACCACATAATGCAATTGTCACATCTAATCATTCTTTGCAAACAATATCTCCTCCTGTCGAAGAAGGAACCTTTACTTTAAAAGATGACAGTTGTCACACTCTTATAGATTTTATAACAGTTTCTAAAGTAAAAGAGGTTGAATGTGAAGTTGATAATTATGTGGACGATAATTCTTCCCCTAATTTAGTTGAACAGATCCATGATCAATTAGTGGGAGACAAAATAATTAGGTAGAATATTAATCAAGCTTCCATCTCTAGTGATTTGCTCTCAAATTTCCCCTTACATAATGAACCAAATTGTCTCTTAGAAACTGTCTCGTATTCTTTAAAAGAGAATACAACAGAGGTTGATCAGTTTATACAAGGAGAGGGAACAAAACCATATTTTGAAACGTATATACCCATCATTTCAAGAGATGCATTTCGT
>JASDQU011506745.1:22967-42196 GCA_032191745.1 Picea mariana | reverse complement strand
GAGAACCCAAGATCTAAACCTACAAACTCCTTCCAGAAGATTTTATGGCACTATAAATCTATACAAACATTTGGAAATACCTTCAGAACCCAAACAACCATTCCTCCAAGTAGGTTTGAGCTAATAGGGCAGAACATCCACCAGATCTGTTGTAGTAAACAACTAAGAGAAAAACCCTGCCAATGGATCAATTCTGGCTTTCTTCCCCCATACCTCCTGGGAAGACAAAGTTAGGTTTAGGTCCCCTCCAATAATTAAATCATCATCACTTAAGAAACCACAGTCAACCAATGGTTTCCAAAAGACCACCCGATCACTATGCGGGTTGTAGTAGTTTAATAACTTCATCGGAGAGTTCACATCCTTGACTCTACCCACCAACAAAATACTTGCACGAGTACCAAAATCATGCAAACTAGCCTTTTCAGGATACCATCTCGAGATCAATCCTCTAGAAAGACCAATTGAATCTGCCGCACAACAATCCCAATTAGGGAAACATTTTAAAGAGAAATCCTTCGCTCTACCATTGTCAACCATAGATTCCTAGAAAAAAATAATCTCAGGCCTAAATGAGACTATTAACCGTTTGACATCTAATATTTTTGACTTTTATCCACTTATTAACTCATTCCAATTAAAAAATAATTTTAATTATATTTTAAATCTATAGTATTCCAATTCAAATTGCTTTAAAGTACATGGATTTTTTTCTTAAATCAAAAATATTATTTCTTCTCTGAAATAGATTAATAATATAAAATAATTTTCATATTCCAAAATGACCCGCTATGAAGTAATTACTATGGATTTTTTTTTTTAATATGTGGAGGTAGTGGTATTTTAAAATATTAAATATTTAGTGTCTCAAGAATATTTATGATCTCAAAGGGGAATATAATTTTTTTTTATAATATATAGCGGTAGTGGTATTATAAAATATAAATGTTTAGTCTCTCGAGAATATTTATCATATTGAGGATGATCTCACCAAGATCTTCTCCAAGGTGTGGTTTATGTGTGGTTAACTATTTTCAAATGAAAATGTGACAAACACATTTTTTGACTTTTAGATGTCCAACTCAACCATTATGGTTGACTTGGTTATTGAATTTCCAAATCATCAACCATATTTTTTATTATAAGGATCATTTTAGCCCAAAATTTCCTCTAATGATAAGAAATAATAAAGGAGATAAGGTTCAACCCTATCCTAACTCCTTACCAGGCCTACAAAATATAGAAATTGAACCATGTATCATAACTGAAATGTCACAGAGGGAATGCAATTCATCACCCAATTAAAAAAAAATGAACATTGAATCCCAAGTGAATGAGCATCAACCTCAAATATAACTAGGATAACCAGTTGAGGCTATTGTATACTTTTGAGAGATCCAACTTTACAACCATTACTGCAATCATTTTTTCTTGATTATATGGAGACCCTCATTAGCTACACCGATGGCTTCATGGATATGCCTACCTAGTTAAAAGCCAATTTGTTCACCAAATATAAAGTTATAAAGTGGATACTTCACTCTCATAGCTATTATGTTTGCCACAATGTTGTAATTACAATTACTAGAGAATAGGTTTGAATTCTTCAAAAGAGGAGGGATCATTATATTTTGGGATTAGGGCTATAAAAGTGGCATTGAAAGAAGCAAACATATTACTTGTCCTTCTTGACTAATCAATCACTCTCAACATATAATCTTCTATGAGTTTAGAGGAACCTAGAAAAAACTCTACTAGCTAGTCATCTGGCCTCAGACTCTTCTCCGTTTGGAAGGAATGAAATACCGCTCACAGTTCCTCTTTTGATACATGCTCCATAAAAAAACCATTATCTTCTTCATTCACAAAGTTTTGGAAAAAATAAATAATTGTTACCACTTCTATAACATTAACCCTACTTTCTATCTTATATATCTCATTGAAATGATCAATACCAACTTTGGAAATATCCTCAAAGATTGTGACCTTTGATCCATTACTCTTGTTAATCATCCAAATGGTATTATCATTCTTCCTATGAAAAACATTTTAATGAAAAGACTTTGTATTTTCATCCCCTTTTTCTAACTAGAGAGATTTTCCTTTTAATCTCCAGGTTGCCTCTTTGTTTGCTATAATCTTCCTTTTCATCTACTTTAGATGATCAACCCTAACCCTGAACTCCTCATTCAAATAACCAACCATCTCTTGAAGGTATAAACCATCTAGCTTTGCCTCATTAGCAACAATATCTTGCTCATCATTTAGTTTTTTTCCATTAGACTAATGCAAATCTTCACGCTTTATCCTCTTAAGGTTGTCCTCAAATGGAAGAGTTGCTGACACATTGGAGGACCCATCATAGGGAACCCATTTTTCTTTTACCAAATTCACAAAATATTCCTCTTCCAACCAAGTTGGGTTAAACTTGAAGGGGCTTGGGGATTTCCTCCCCATTGATGACATCTCACGAAAACTGGGAAAATAATTAGATTCTTCCCCAATGCCAACCCACTACCTAACACACGATTGATTGTTTAACAAGGCTAATGATAGGAGAAAATGATCCAACCTCTTAGCAATTCTATCCTCACCTACCCCCTTTTTTTTCAAGTAGTTATAATCTCATTAGGCTCCACATTAGAAAGACCCACCTCCTCCAATTTCCTCACAAAGAATGCAAACAAAGAATTATCTTGAGCAAAGGGACCCCATATTTTAAAAATACCTATCAAAATATTGTGGTCACACCCTATGACACGATTTTCTTGTTTGATGGAGGACATACTGAAGACTTTCTCCAAATATGCTACCCTCTAAAAATTAGATACATAAATGTTCAAGATAGAGAACCTTTTATCCAAATCTCGTGGGTAGAAAGTAGCTCCCAATCTTGATTCGAAGGACCAAAAGTTAGAATAAGATAAGGATCTATCCCTCCAACTAGTAATCAAGCCATCATATCACCCCTTAAGATTTATAAATATGAACTTCCAACCCCCTAATAACTTCCCCAACTTTGCAACAATTTTGTTCCCCTCCCTAGAGTTTCTTGTAGTAACAATATATCAAGATTTTGAGACTCCACTAGTCTCCTTAGGGCTTTCATTTTAACAATACTACCCATTATTCTACAAGTTAAAGATAAAATAATCATGAGGAACCCCTTGCCGGGGAAATAGTTAATCTAAGTGCCCCCAATAGAGTATTGTTTACCAGATAATACTTCACACAAAGCCTTGTCTTGAGCAATACACAAGTTTGATCTTCTTCCTCTACCCGTCCCTTTATGACTTGATCCATCAACAATAACCAACCCCCATTCAATTCCCCCCATCAACATCACCTATAAACTTCTTCCTCAGTGTTAGATTATATCTACTTCTCTCCACACTAGTCCCATTCCTAATTTTATTCCCACTGACACAACTATCATCACTAGATTTAGAACCAATAGAAATGCCTTCATTAGGACCAACCCTCTTAATAGGAAGACCAACTCTCTCAATCACATTAGACTGATAGAACCCCATTATACCAATCTCATATCTTGCCACATCCTTACATCCCTCCCCTAAAGAATTTACAATTCCTACCTTTTCAAAATTAAAAGGAGGATAGTGCAAATTTAAAGGGGTTAAATATTTGATGGGATTACCCATATCACAAGGGATTACCCAAAATTTGATGGGATTACCCAAATTTAAAGGGGATAAATATTTGATGGGATTACCCACTTAGCCCTAGCATCTCCAAAGGATTGACTCTTAAGACACTCAGGTCTTTCAAAATGCCCAAAATTGACTTGAGCAAATTGAATACTCACCTCCCGTAAAAGGTCAAACTCACCTTTATGGGATTTCTCAAACTATGACTCTAGAGACAAAACCCTAGGCATTTGCACATTATTACATACTCTATTTGCTACAGTGGAGTGCACTAGGCTAATATGAAGTTCATCACTAAAAAACCCTTCCTTTGTCATTGAAAGTATTTATTTCAAGAAACAAGAATAACCCAAAATTGTTCGAGTACCATTAAGAAATATATTCCCCGTACTTGCCTTAAATCTTGGACAACAATCCTCCACACAAGGCCTCACAATCCTGACATCAAAATGACACCTAGAATTAACCCCATTGCACATAACTAACACCTCTGACAAGAAACTTGTGAGACCTACTAAGCCACCAATACCTAAGTTTTGAAAAACATATTCTCTACATGATATTAATTTACCTTCAGTTGAAATACCTAATGGCCTAAACTTTCCACTAGGACTCAACCTCAAATCATGTGTTTTATGGATAATAGACCCTACATCCTCCCTTGAAGTCCTAATTTTTGAAGTGGAAACAATCTCTTCAAGTGGTTTTTTTTTTTTTTTTGGCTTCCATCCAATGGATTCTCTGAAAAGTACAAGGCATCCTCGTAATGATCCACAAGGAGAAAGATCTTCCTGAAAACTTTAGAATGGAACCATAGAACTATTTTTGATCTGCAGAAACCCTAATCTCTCTATCTCCCATTAAAGATTATAATTGTGACAAATCCTTTAACATAATATAACTATTATGTGTTCATTCTATTAAATAATGTGTTAAGTACATGCATTCAAATTATCAATTAACAAATAATCAAAATACTAAACATACACAATTTTACACATATATACCTTACCCTTGGCACATGGTTTCGATTTCTCATACAACTCAAAATACATGGTCCAAAGTCTCTCAATATAGAACAATATATAATCGTGGGACAACAACCAAAGATTATCAATATCCACCCAATTAGAAACACCTAATAGAAAAGGTGTGATGAAATAGGAGGATATCTACATCTTTCCCTTTGTAATCCAATTGAAACATTATTGAATTTCATGCACATGGTATCAACGATAACTTCCCTCAACTCAATTTTGAGTTAGGATGCGTCAATTAACTCCACCAGTAAAACAACAATACTACTATGAGGAATGAGTATCAATATCAAAGGAGTTGTGTTGCAATAGGGTCTATATGAGCCTCGAGATAGTCATAATTGTGTCCCCTACTAGGGCCATAAATTAGGGAGCTAGTTCTTGTATAATTAGGTTTAATGTGCAACACAAACTCACAATAAACATGTTAAAAAAATAATAGAACCTCATCATGGTGCAAGAACATGTCCCATGCACAGAAGAAATGATTATGAACATAAGGTGTTATGACCTTAAGCTTAAAATTGAGCATCCTAAGCTTTGCAGTCTTTCTCTAGTCTAGAGGGATCTCAGACATAACACCCTTCACGGCCTCAATAATCACATTCCACTTATTGGGCCCCCAAAAATCCCTTCTCTATGCACTATCCAACGTAGGTGCACTCCCACTTTGACCCTTACTATTAGTTTTAGAGTGACTAAATGGTGTGTCCCTGTAAAAATTAAAAATATATTAACAACACAATCACAACATTTTCAAACTTACAATTATCATATTCTTGAGAAATTAAAGTAATAATTTATATATACCTATGAATAAAACAAAGTATTTACGCATACTCTTATCACGTTCCGGTGTTGCAAGTACATGTCATATTCTACCATGACCTGGGATGCACTACTCTAGAGGTTTGGTTGGTATGTTAGTCCTTAGACATTCTCAACTTTGGAGTATCTCTACTGGAATCCATCAAAGTATATATGTGAACAAGGCTTTTGATATATAAAGAAAAAACATAAATGTTGTCATTTGATAAAAAATCTAAATTGAAAAATGAAAAACAAACAATAAGCAACATTTATGCCCATGGTTTTTTTTTCAACTATGTACCAACATATGGAAATGAGGTCAAATTGTTTTCAATATTCCTTGTGTAAATAAAGGATTGGAAAAAATTCTGCAACATCTTTTATTGCTCGTACATGCTTGAAAATAATGTTGGCAACATAAATGCCATCATTTGTTTAATCTAAACCACAAAAGCGAAAAAATAGACATCATTTATACTTCATGTTTTTTGTTTTCAGCTATGTACTAATATGCAGAAATATCGTTGGATTGTTTCCACTTCTATGCGTTACTAGAGGATTGAGGCATCATTCTTTTTTTCGGTACATGGTTGAAAAAAGCTGGCAACATAAATGTTATTGTTGGCCAATACAAACTAAGAAAAAGTAAAAACAAATACATACCATTTTGTTACCAATTTTTCTCCAAATATGTATCGACCAACAAAAATGTTGCTGGATTGTTTTCAGTCGTCTGTGTATTGTTGGAGGATTGAAAAAAAATGGAAGTGTTTTTGCTTGTTGGTACATGATTTAAAAACAATTCTACATTATCAATGTTGCAGGCGGATAATTAAAACTAAAAAAATTAAATAGAAAATAAGCAACATTTAAGCTACCAATGTTTTTCAACTATATACTAACAATAAAAAATGTTACCAGATTATTTTCAATCCTTTGTGCATTACTAGAGGATTGAAAAAAAATTATAGCATGCGTCATGATTGTGTTCTATCCTTCATGCATCACTAGATGGTTGAAAAAAATACAACAACATTTCTCTTCGTCTATACATAGTTGAAAAAACCCACAACATGTAGATTCAAAAAATTAAAATACAAAAACAAAAAAAATATATATTGAAAAATAAAACTATCAACAATATACAATTTTAAAAAAATATCCCTCAATTTGATGCCATGACATTGATGATGTGATGGTATATGTGCTTAGTGGGTTCTATGGGCCCTGGTTCATTGGCAGAGTGCTTTCTAGCTTGATCTACTTAGACACTCTATTGAGAGTTTAAAATGGAAATCAAGTCAAGTTGTTAAGCCATAGACAAAGCCCCACACAAAGCCCCATGTTATGTATAAAACCCCTTATTAAGCCCTAGATATTGAATTATTACATTTCTAATATTATATTCATATGTCGGCTAGAGCCATTCATTGCACCTTTTCATTACAATTGTACCTTTTGTCTCTTATATATATAAAACAAGAAGACCTAGTTTTTGGATGATATTATCTCATCTCATATTGTATTATGAATTGGATATATTGTAAAAGGAGGTTTCCCCCTCAACATGGACTATAATTCATTAACTTTTTATCAGTTTTAAGGTGTTGGATCATAACAAAAACATCCAACCAATATATAGAAAAGTAAACCCTTAATCGAGAGTATGAAAAAACCTTAACGAAGGATTTATTAAATCCTCGATTGAAGGTTGGCATAGATTGAAATTGAAATCTTGACTGCAGACTTATACCCTTGGTTGAGGGTTTTATTTCACCCTCTACAAATTCTTGATAGAGGATTTAGATTTTTACTAAAACCTTCACTTAAGGGTTTAAAAACACCTTCAATAGAAGGTCTCTTCACCCAATTTCACCAACAATTCTGGTGAAAAAGCGAAACTAATATTCATGAGTTCACTTGGAAAATATAAGATGAAAGATCTTGATCAATAAAGGTTATGATGATTTATCTTCACATGACATGACTCGTTTGGAGCACACTATTTGAATTTTCATTTCCTAATCATCTCAAGATAAGTTTTTCATCTCTTCCATTCAATGTGAAAAGTGGCTTAAGGGACGGGTTGTTGTGAAAGGTGGCTTAAGGGACGGGTTGTTGTGAAAGGTGGCTTAAGGGACGGGTTGTCTTTAAGGTTGATAGGGTCATGTGAATTCATAGATGGAAAAAAGTTCTAAACTTTATAGGCCCATCATTATTAGAGTCAATCAAAATAGAGGAAGGATAAAAATAGAGATTGAGTGTTAGAACATCTTATATGCATAGGTGGAAGTAGAGTAAGAAGCTTTTATATGATGGTGTTTGTTACCATCCATTAAGACCAATTTTGGTTTATCGGACAATAAAAAATTAATTGGTTTGCTTTAACATTTGATTTCTATGCTAAAAACGATGGAGAGAAACTTTCCTAAATATTCATAGCTTCGATGAGGTAACATGTTAGGAAGATCGGTAATGTTACAAATATTATGAAGATCTAATATGGAGATATGTAGGACATTTCAAGAGAAAGTGATTTTCATCCTCGACCTTCGTAGTATCAAAAAGATGATAAATTCTTTCATCCCATGACATTTTAGGAATTGTCTAGCCCTTGTTTCACTATGAATCTCATGAGAGTTTTTTCTTATTAGCAATGTTGATTTTCCACTTTAAGTGAGCTATGATAGAAATATACTTTTGATCCTCTAGATTGCGTTTAAGACCTCTTTATAGGACCTTAATTTTCGGTTATCCTCTATTTCTTTATCACACCACAATTTGTCCTTAAATTTTGATATGATTGTATTTTTAATGGTATTAATATTTTGTAAAGTGAACTCCTCCTCTATTCTCCAATGGTTTAGCCAAGGTTTAACATCTTTATGCCAACCCCTCTTAAGTTGCATGTGATTTTGACTGAAGTTTGAAGCAATCACAAGAAGCATCTTGTATTTCATGTTATTTGTTTTATGTTTGTGCATTAGGTACCTAGTCATAGGCATACTCTCAATGGGGGAAATACCAACTTATATGAGGAAGATAATATCGAGCATATTTTTTTTTTTAATTTTAAGGTTATAGATTATTAATTTTTGGCTTTGCTCAATTTTCCTCCATGACTCTCTAGAGATACTACAACTCCAAACATCACATTATTATAAGAGAATAGGAGTGATGAGAGCCTCAAAGAGGAGTTTCTTTTTTTCCCAAACAAAAAATCCACCGATTTACAATTGTTCTCAGGATCAAAATATGGTTTCTACCCTCCATTAATCCTTTTTTTGATGCTATAATTCTAATTAAGCTTGTGGTGAAGGTCGACTCCAAGATATTTGTATGAATTAACTTCCTCTGAGCCTATTGTTGTCATGATACACAAAATTAGCATAAGTAATCTTTTTAGATTTGATTATCATAGCCATTATTTTGTTAGTTTTTATTGACATGCTCATGCTAGAATATAAATCCTTGATATTCTTATGTGCTTGTTAAGATCAAAGGATACCTTTCCATAAGAACTTGATATTGTCAGTGTAAAAAAGAAGGACGATGACTAAGTAGTGCAAGCACAACTCGCTTCTTCCAAACGTTCCTCTAACTTGTTAATGTAAATGCCAAAAAGGGTAGGGGACAAGGGACAACCTTGCTTAACTCCTATTCTACAATTAATTTCTGTATTAGTATTCCCAAACTTAACAATATACCAACCTATATTGAGTAACCTTTTAATATTTTTAAATGAAGAAGGCTAAAGATTCTACATTTTCGATCTTTTTTGGTTTGACATCACCCAAATCTCACCATGTAATCTTTACCAAAATTGCAATTTTGAATTCATGATTATTGTTTTCAATGTAAAAATGGAATCAATAGTGTCACCTCCCCAGGGAGAGCACGCCTAGAACATTAATTTTCGTCCTCTTCAAGGCACGTAACAACACGATGTTTCCCACTCGATGGCTTGACCAAACCAAAGGTACTTTGTCCGGACTACGCCTTTTCACTTAGAACATACCAATACTATATTCTAAGCTACAAGAGATTCACACACTCAATCTATACGACTCACTTGTATACTTAAGCAATGTTACATATTTCAACAATTAGCCAATTTAAACATACAGTCAAGAAACATGTGATACATAATTGAGAAGGCAAGATATAGAGGTTGGTGGCACAAACAGTGCCCAACACCCACTTTACTCTTAGATGCAAGTATGGTTTACAAAGATACAAACATATGATCCCACAACTCATTTTACATAGATAGAAAGACATGTCGAGTTACCCAACTCGCCTCACCCTGGTGCACCTATGCTATCTCTACCATGTCCCACTGATCCGTCCATTGTCCCTCATAGAATTCACTATCACATCCTTCTCCAAATGATTTACGGTCTGTCCAAATGCGCCAATTGATTCTGCCTAGCCAAGTCATCCCCATTCGTGCTTCCATGCGACCCAAGTTAGTGTCACCTCATTGCAACTTCAAAACGTCCATCACAAGGTAAGTTGGGTGCAAGCCCCCTTGGGACCACATGCCCAAGGCACTCCTGCCCACGCCTATAAAATGGTCTCAATGTCCAACCGATCACATCCTCCCCACTTTTTCGATCGTCGTGTCTCCAAACTTGCTAAGGGGCCGCACGCACTCGGTGGGGTGTCAGAGGGTTTTACATCCTCCCCCACTCAAATTCGTTGCCATCCCCAATAACACCCATCAAACATAAGCTCCACCATGTGCCAAAACACATCCTTAGATCTCGTCTTCAACTTGTTGCTTCCACCTCATACAACTGCTTCCAAACATATCCGAATCCACTAAGTGTTGCATCTCGTTGATATGCTACTGCGTCTATACTCTGGTGTGTTTGTTCATGCTTCTGTGCGTTGGGCCCTCTCATGACTTGGGCTGGTTGGGTAGCTAATCCAAATGTTGTGCCTTGGTCATAAGAACTCATTTTCTCATGCTCAAACTCCATTTTCCTTTGCATCTTGTCAACCTTTTCAATTCTTCTTAGTTTCCACGACAAAGTCCATACTTTGCCTTGGATCGTCAAGTCACCCTCCATGTTCATGACAACCACCAAACTTACTTCTTATAATTTTCTAAGGCACCCTCCTCAAGCCACCCCAAGGCTTCACTACCCGCACCATGATAGTGAGATAATGCGTTATGTCTCTATTGAGAAGGTGAAGGAGGCTGGATTTCCAAGCCATATCCCCGTTCTCCAACTTGTCCCATTGTGATCTTGTGCCACTTAATCAAATCATGTCTCTCACAAGGCGAACAAACTTTCCATTATCTCGCACGATGAGAATTGGCCGAGGATTAGACTTGTTCGGACGAGCCATTACTATAAATTTGATGCCACTTACCACCCTCACAAAGTTCACAACATCCTCGAACCAATATCTCATTCTACGGACCTACAACATTATCCCACCACGAGCTAGGGAAGAGAGTGGGAGGTGACTATATACTGAAATAAATCCTAGAGTGGATGAAAAACATGAGAAGGCACATGCCCTTGTGATGTCAACCTTATTGCATGAGATTGCCACATGGGTGTGTCTAACAAAATTGTACTTGTTATACATCAATATGGGATTGGTTTAAAAGAGGAATGCCCATTAATTAGAGTAACCCCTTTTTGCAATGTAGTTGCCTTATTTGCACATTGATATGCAAGCCCATTATTTTCTCTAAATATATGAAAAATATTTACTCGGAGAATGCTCTGTAACTCATCTCTGATCCTTCGCATGATAGAACACAAATGGATATCTCTTGGAAATGTGCTCTGTATGAAATGTCGTCTTGTGTTTTTTGAATCCCCAAGAATATTGAGCTGTTAAAACTATCAAGTGCCTACTATTTGGACCCCTTGTAACATGACATAAGCCTCCGCTTGGTCGTTGGAGGCTTGGCCTAAGCTCCAATAGTAACCATATTCTACTATTTCTCTGGGGCCAAAAAACACCCCTCCTACTCTTACCACCCCGAGAATTATGTAATATTAACATTTAATATTAACAATTTTATTAATTCAAAATATTATTTTATTAGATTTCAAATAAAAAATATCAATTTCCTTCCTATTATTTTAAATAATAATAATAAAAAATCATAATATATTTAAACTACAATAATAATAATAAATCATAATATA
The DNA here is from genome assembly GCA_032191745.1 of Picea mariana. Classification (NCBI taxonomy): domain Eukaryota; kingdom Viridiplantae; phylum Streptophyta; class Pinopsida; order Pinales; family Pinaceae; genus Picea; species Picea mariana. Next base: position 30,505 of record JASDQU011506745.1, on the reverse strand, counting down.
TTTAAACTACAATAATAATAATAAATCATAATATATTTAAACTACTACTTCAAACAAAATTTGATCATACAAATAACAATTATAACGTTGTATAGATATAAGTTGCTTCTTAAAGCGCACATACACATTGAAATCCAAGTCCGTTTGCTAAGTGAACTATATTTGGCATATAACCATTTGCACGCCTTTTCTCTTTAGGTTCCACTATTTCACACTAAACGATCCATTGGCTAACGTTAAAACATTGAAATGTGTTTTTTAAATGTACATTGTAAATATTTAAATGGTTACTAAAATATTAGTTCATTTTTTTAAGCATGATTAATTTCTTTTTATATTTTTCATATTATTTGAATGGTTTAAAATGGGTTTAAATTAATTTTGGAAAATTAAATATCTTCCTTCACACACATACAAGGATTATATTATATATAATTAGATTTAAATTTGCATTGTTTATTTAAAACGACTTATCTCAATCAGTGAATCGCATGCTAAAACATAATACACTCTAGGTAGGATAATGTTAAGATAAAGAAGGATGATAATGTTCAGATAAAGAAGGATGATGATGTTGCTCTTCTTCTTCAATGTGTAACTTATATTTTGAAAATATTTTGTATTACTGTAACATTTTTATATATTTGGCATAAGGGTGTTAGGCACTCACTTTGAGTGATGTCTGTCTTTATATTTTGTGTACTTGTGTGGATGACTTATGTGTATATGTTTGGATGTTCTCGTTCCATATATATGATTGTTATTGTCTAAGAGTGGAAATAGACTAAGTATGATTGTAGAACAATTTCAGGTCATGGTTGGGAGTGTGCCGTGTTCATTTGTTGGACAAACTAAGTGATGCATCTAACATTGTATCTCAATGTGAAGTTATGGGCATTCCTTGAGTGAAGATGCATAGTTTGGTTGTAGTAGGTACAATGTGGGTAGATCGTCACGACCGAGACAAGGTAGTGCCTCACGACCATAGGTGCCAGAGCGACTTGGGTGCACCAAGTCATCACCAAAATTTCTAGCTAGACTGTAGATGCATGACACACACCTTTTAGATGTAATTCCTTCTTTACTGGTTGATTTACTTGATATTCCTACTGTTGGTTGACCGAGTTCCTTTGTGGGTTGAGTGCTAGTTGATTGGAGCATTTCCATGGTTGATTTGGCTCTTGGGGATGTTGATCTCTTTTCCTGGAGAGGTTGTTCATATAGGCCAAGCATTTAGTCCAATGCAAGATTTTGTCACTAGTTTGTTATCAAATTACCAACACAACCACAATAAGGAATGCATTGTGGATAGCCAAAACAAGGTAAGCAATTCATTACACTCACCACTTAGTTGGGCAACCTCAATCATCAAGTTAGCCATGGCCCATAGTGTCTCTCTTTCTATTCAATTGAAAGAAGTGCATACACATCATTGCAGACAAATAAACTCCAAAACATCTGGAATCACTCAAGAAACAACATGATGGACAACATGCACAGTTTGTAATAGTGTGGCAGAATTGAAGTCTGAAACGTGTAATGTCATATCCAAAGATGTTGTCTAGATTTGGAAAACAAAATGAATTTTGGAGTCAATGATAGGTATAACAATGACTACCGTGACTAACCATTTTTCCCTTTGAATGCCTCCTCCTATAACAATTTGTATGTTAGGAAGTGTGTGCAAAAATCCCTAACCATTTTTCCCTTTGAATGCCTCCTCCTATAACAATTTGTATGTTTGGAAGTGTGTGCAAAAAGCCTTAGAGCTAAACAAAGGTGTTTTTTTTTCTTTTACACTTTGTAACATCACATCAAAAGAAAAAAAGAAAAAAAATCTAGGTGGCCAAACTAGGATATAACCATTATAGTGTATTCTTTTGAAGCACTTGAAGAAACAAAGGTTCTTGCAGAGTGGAACCATTGTTAAGTTTGGCATAGAAATCAGTGGTTGTAGCAAGTGGCATGCAAGTTGAAGACCCCAAAGGCTAGGTCTAGTGACCATCCTTTCCTAACCATTGGAGAGTAGTGAAGGAGAAGTTGGCACTCGAAACTACATTCAGAGCATAAGACTTACAACCATAAGATGAACCAAGAGACAAAGTTCTTGGTGATAGAGTATTGGTAGATTGTTTTTTTTTTTAATTTGTCTGATTTTGATTGCATTGTCAACTAACTATTGGTTGCAGGTTACACTAGAGAATAGTCGACCATTAAATGACATATTGCAGGCCTTACAACCATCGAAAGAAACCTCAGAGAAGAGCTATAAGTCCCTCTTTTACAAATTAGAGACAATGGACAACATTACTTAACTCCTATTTTATAATTAAGTTCTCTTTGAACTTTCCCAAACTTAACAATAATCCAATCCATGTTGAGCACCCTTTTAATGTTTTTAAATGAAGAAGGCTAAAGATTCTACATTTTCAATCTTTTTTAGTTTGCCATCATCCAAATCTCACCATGTAATCTTTTACCAAAATTGCAATTTTGGATTCATGATTATTGTTTCATGTAAAAATAGATATCCCTATTAATGAATTATATAATGTTAACATTTGATATTTACAATTTCATCAATTCAAAACAATTTTTATTAATTTCAAGCCAAAATATAAATTTCCCTTCCTATTATTTTAAATAAAAATAATCATTAAAAAAATAAACTTTTTATAATTTTTGAAATAATTAATTAAAAAAATAACAATCAGAACTGTTGTGTAAAGATGAAAATGTTGTATAAATATGAATTACTTCTTAAAAGCCCACATACACATTGAAATCCGAATTCCTCATCTCGTTGCTAAGTGAACTACAGTTGGCATATAACCATTTACACGCCTTTTCTCTTTAGGTTCCACCATTTCACACTAAACGATCCACTCCATTAAAACATTGAAATGTGTACTTTTGTTATGTATATTAAACTCAATTTTATGTGTATTTTTGTTATGTATATTAAAGTCAATTTTATAAATATTAATATTAAATGGTTCTTAAAAAGGCTTTGTTTAATTGTTTTACTAAATGGTTTTTTTGGTTTGAATTCAGTCACATAAATTTGTACAAAATCACTATTTTTGTTGTTTAAAATTCATTTGAATATAGAAATGGATTCAGCATGTTGAAAAATTTGTGGGATATTCTAATTATACAGAAATAATCACTTAAATCTGTGGATCCAGCAATTTCTTCCAAGATTTTTGATAAAAATTCCCTATAAATATAATAAAAAAAAAATTAATTCGTATAATGTTTAAACTAGGACGTTATTAAAATAGTACCATCAATTTTTTTATCAAGCATAATTTGTGATTAATTTCTTGTTATAATTTTTAAAATGTGTTTTAAATCAACTATGGAAAATTAAATATGTTATTTGACATACATATAATATAATATAAGGATTAGGATTATATATAATTAGATTTAAATTTGCATGGTTTATATAAAAAGACTCATTTCAATTACTGAACCACATGCTCAAACACAATATCCTCTGGACATAATAATGTTAAGATCCAGTTCAGTATAGTAGAGGTATTTTCACATCCAACACTTCAGGTAAAGAAGGATGATGAAGTTGCTCTTCTTCTTCAATGTGCAGCTGATTATCTGAAGATATTTCCATTTGGGTAACACTGTCTTGGCTTTTACCCCATAGAACAAGGTAGAGACCCACAAATATCAGGAGGACACCCATCACACTGTTCCAATGCAAGCAGTTCACTTCAATAGTTGTAAACATAATCAGGCAGTTCACTTCAAAATTTGTAAACTTACTACTTTCCTGAGATGGATTTTAAACTGAGATGAAAAGAATGTAAGAAGGAATGAAATGAGAACGTAACCATCCACCCACCTTCCAAGATGCAGCGTGTTTCCGAGAAACAAAGATGACAAGACAGCCGAACACACAGTGGACACTGGGCTGAATATTGTAACAAATACAGGCCCTCGTTTCTGCATGCACCATAATTGTAATGCAAATGCCACGCCATTGCAGATGATTCCCTGCCAAATTAATTCATCTTCCCTAAATTAGCTGAACCACGTGAACAAAAAATTATGTCAGTCATGGCTTCTGGAAAAATTGAGGAGAAACATCATGTATGTAGACTCACTCCAAAGATAATAGTCAAAATCTCGCTCCTATCCAGTAACCACGATGTTGGATTGATGCCTCTGTCCAGAATGATCATTAGGACAGCGGTTTGGATGGAGCCCAGAATGCCAGTAATTGATGTTTGGGATAATAGGGCTGGATACTTCTTCAATGTCTCTGCCTGCACATGAAATTATGTGATCAAAAACTTAAGGCTAGAACACTTCTGATAACGGAAAGGATTATCGGCCATGATCAATTTAAATTGTGAGGTAGTGGGGAAACCTGCAATATCATCGTAGCGGATAAGATCATGACTGCTGAGATTAGGTAAATACATCCTCTAATCTGTCTGCTTGAATTTCCCTTTCCCTCATGGTAAAAGCTAACAAGAATGTTTTCCACTGGGTGTACTGTATCAGGGTCATAAATGGAATTTGAACGTGTCACTACAGACCAGAGTTCACTTAGAGCAGGACCTTGCAGGAAACTCATAGCCATTGCTCCACACACACAGATCAAAGTTCCCACAATTTTGGCTTTGCTGCGAGTGCACATCATGTTTACTTTCTCCATGCTACACATTTTACACACATTAACCTTTGAAAGCTACAAGAAAAAATCCAAATGAAACAATCAACTGTGTGGATAATTACAGTATGAGCAAACAAGCTTATAAACAAATACATTAATATATAATAATTTATTTTTAAGTTCACAGTTAAGACAGACATCAAATTGGTGTATGAGGTATACATATTCTATCTCTTCTGGATTTGAACTTGTGATTTTTTAGGAAGAAACACATAACACATGTTCTTAACCATTAGGTCTATGTTCTTAACCATTAGGCCCACTCAGGTTGTATACTAAGTAGTATAATAATTTATTTTTAAGATCACAGTCAAGTCAGACACCAAATTGGTGTATGAGTTATACATACTCTACTCTTATTAGAAAGAAACACATAACACATATTCTTAATCATTAAATCCACTCAAGTTATATACTAATTAATAAGAACCACGCTTATCAAACTATTTTAAAAGAAATTTTAGTGAAAGTAAAACCTGGGCTGGGCTAAATGTAACACCAATATAACTTCAATCAACCATTGATTTGGACTACTGTGACTTTGAACACTCACCCCGAAGCCCATGCCATGACGAATATAATGGCAGGAGCCAAGTTGGACATTGCCGAAGCGAAGGCAGGAGACGTATCCTTCAATCCCAATAGCAAGAACASTTGAAATRCACAAGCACTGTAACAAACACTGAACTGCTTGAGAATCTGATATTAACAACTAATGCCAATAATGAGGATGCAGATATGGACGTCAAATACTCAACTCACCCTCCAATAGACAACAGAAAGAACTGTCCAACCAGAGGTAAACTCACAGTTGCTGGCCGATTCTTCCTGCATTCCAGAGACGAAACCATGACTATGAAATTATTTGGAATTAAAACAATACTCAGCACTTCAAAATGGTTATGAACTTGGGCCCATACATACTTCTCAAGGAAGAAGGCAAACGGGGCAAGCACCAGTGCCCCAACCCCGTCGGAATAAACTATGAAAGCCAGAGGATTCATCCCCTTCGATAACTGATTTCCCATAATAACACCGAGCACCGCATAACTAATCTGGATACCCACCATGGAGGCATAGATGCCCAACTCTTCTACACTACAGAATTGGCGTTTGTTAGTGTACATTTTCGATCAGATTTTCTTCTATTCCCCCGGCCTCCAGTTTTTTACATCACAGAGAACCAAATCTGCTTGTTGAGAAAAAAGGTTACAAACTCCATGCAAGTGTGAATCCGGTGCATGAAGAATTTAAGCCCTACTATTCTACTGTTTGCAATACTGATAGATCCATTATGATTATCAGGTTTCTGGTAGCTGAATTCAGAATCTTGGAGTTCTCTTGCAGCATAAGTTAAAGGCAGCGTCCGGGCCACACTTCAACTCATTTGCCTACCTAAAAACGCTGTCAAGGAGTAAAGTGTAGCACGTGAATACCTTATCTTCACTCATTCATGAGAAAACAATCCAAAAAGAAGCCATTCTCCACTCAATTAAGCAAGTCAGTTAAACAAGCCATCTAATGGCAAATGACAGAGCAGTAATTTGAAAGAGACCCTGCTCTGGTCTGACTTTTTATTAAGGATTTATATACCAACTTTCATAACCTTGGATGCCCACGGTCGAATCGCTTGCAATGCTTCGCTTTTGCTTGCAGTAAATGACCAGAGCACGAGGTCAATTTTTTATTCGTTGTTTTTTAGGATATTGTTGCTTTCAATTAGCATTGATTGAGAAAATCCTGTACCAGAAGTCTCCCACTCTATCAAACTTGAAAGATGCTACCGTGTTGAAAAAGCCAAGATTACATAATGACAAGCAAAGTATATTTCTGGGACCCTTGGATCCTTTGGGGTTCTTCTATGGTTTTCTTTAAGATTATAATTCTTGTATTCAATGAGAAGGCAGCTGCCTCTCACCATCGTTTTGACTTCTAATTTGTGTATGAGCTTGTCTTCACAATAACTAAACGTTTAAGTGCTGGTAATCTTCATATGTTATATAATTTTTTTTTATTGCAAGCTTTTCTATTTATGCAGTGCGTTTCGTCAATGTATTTAATAGCACAACTTCCTTATTCTTATTTACCATATATGTTAATGGAAAATAATTGATTTAAGAAAATTAAATTTATGTATTTTATTGCTTGTAATATGGAAACTTCCTTATTCTTATCTACCATCTATGTTAATGAAAAAACAAAATTGTTTAAAAAAATTAAATTTATAATTTTAATATTATTGGTTTTATGTTAATGGAAAATAATTGATTTAAAAAAATTAAATTTATAATTTTAATATTGCTGGTTTTGTAGGTGAAGTTTAGTCTTCATATCCTTCTAAGTATGAGATTAAATTGCAACTTGGTTTTAGTATCCAAGCTTCATTTATGAGATTATGTTGCAACTTGGTTTTAGTATCACATATGAGAACGGATCCATCTAATTGCCTACCTAGCATGATCTTAGCAATGGATCAACTATGTGTCTACCTAGCATGATCCTAGCAATGGATCAACTACGTCAGCAACCTCATGTTTCCCTTGAGGGATGAATGATCCTCATAAATTGCTATTGTCATCATTTTTGTGATTCACATATAAATCACATTAAGCACATATAACATCAATCTATACTAAATCACCATTTGTAATATTCATTAAAAAAAAACTATATAAAATTCATCAATGCACCTTATTAACATATACACAATGCCAATGGTGTGTCTTTCTTATCAATGCACAAGAATCACTGTATTAAATATAAATGAATTAGTAAACTTTCTTATCAATGAACCATAATTGCTCTATTAAATATTAATGAATTAGTAAAGTTGATA
>JASDQU011506745.1:0-13780 GCA_032191745.1 Picea mariana | reverse complement strand
GGTGGATGGATTCTTGGTGATGGTCATCAATAGTTGTGAAGACATGTCAGTCATATCGACGAGTCCATTCTCGAGTATTGACGCATCTTGTAGTGAAAGAATTTGCATATTCTCACCTTGTACTTGACATGGGGGGACACCATTAGTGACTGATAGTCAGGCTTCAGGTTTTGAAGTCCTATCAATTGAGAAATAATAGGCGAGCGTGATTTGGTTTGTGGTCATCCAAAACCACCAAATTGGTTTGTGGTTTTCCTTAAATCACCACTTAGTAGAAGACTTACAACTTCTCCTAGACAACAGTTTGTGGTTTTCCTTAAACATCCACTTGGTAGAAGACTTTCAAATTCTTCTACATCACAATTTATGGTCATCTTTCAACCAACATTTGAGAGCACTTCTAATTAGCAGAAGACACCAAATTCCAACTTCTAGCTAACTTAGGAAACGTTTCGGGAACCATTGATCCTAGAGAAGGGTTTCAGAGTTTGTGGTCATCCTTAAACCACTGGATTGGTTTGTGGTCTTCCTCAAACCACCATCACCATTTTAGTAGAAGACTTCAGCTTCTGCTAGCCATTCGATTTGTGGTAATCCCAAAAACACCATATTCAGAGAGCACATTTAGCCATCAACAACTACACACTTCTAGATTTCAGCTGCCCACTTTTAGATATCAACTCTAACCTTGGAATCGCATACACCCCTTCGGATTAAGGGGGGAAATGTTGGAAACGTAATCCGTAAAGGGTTACTTGGACAAGGAATATGAAATTTCACATGACGTGAAACATCATCGAGAGTCCAAGAGGCCTTGGAATATGAAGTAATGGTCACATCATGTATTTATATATGTATCATATTGATTAATAAAATAAGCATCCACACTTATCTTTATTTCTGCGTTGTCCAACATAAATATCTTGTGGGATGATATCCCAACCTTAGTTTATCTGAATGAGAGGAGCTCTTTATTTTCCTATTGTTGAGGTTTCAAAGCAGAGAGGACAAAAGATGGCGGTCCTTTAGAGGGAGATGATATGGGTCTAGGTTCCATGAAATCCATATAGAAGAGCTCGATTCAGGAAACTAATAGTTTTGAACTTGATTTCCTTGAATTTCTTGAAAGGTAACTTTTAGAGTGGAAAGTACAGGGTCTGATTGAAGAGAAACAACCATTGTCATGAGTCTTCCTCGAACAGGGCAGAGAGACCATCTTGAATTCCCCAAAAGTTGTGCAACTAGGTTAGAGATCTATTTTTCTAGGATGCATTCTAGATGAGGGAGCCTGAGTGCATTTATGAAATTCTTATGAGCTCATAGGGGTTAATGTGATCTGCATATTTTTGCTTCCATAGGAAGATACACAATTCCCCTTTGTTTTGTATCTAGTGCCACCAAGTTTTGGCTCCTTGGGTGTTTCTTAAGATCTCAGGGTCTCTCAGCCCCATATCTCCTTTTAGTTTTGGCAAACAAATAGTATTCCATGCGAACAATGCCCATTTATTTGACGATTGAGCACCCTTCCATAGGAAATTCCTTTTGATTTCTTTGACAACTTTGAGGATTCCCTTAGGGGCTGCAAGGGTAGAAAATAGATACAAAGGGATCGACTAAAAGACATATTTGAGAAGGACTAGATGAAAAACTATATTGAGGGCACGAAAGGTCCAACTGGAGAGACTTTTCTTGAGTCGTGGAAGTAAGTCTTCCCATGAGATGTTTTGCATTGCTAAAGTAAGGTAGGGAACCCCAAGGTATTTGGACAGAAGGGAGCTCCTTAAATAACCATGAATGTGGGAGATGTGGAACTAGACAGAAAGAGGAGCGTTGAAGAAGAAAATCAGGGACTTGTGATGATTGATCGAGGTGCCAGAGGCTTCCATGAAATCATCAAGAACCCGCTTAAGGGATATTTCCTCCTTTGTAGAGGGGACACCCATTAGTATGGTAGCATAAACATACTTATTGTGGGAAATCGAGGTAGCAGAGTGATGGAGTTTAAGGCCCAACTTTTGAGAAGAGATAGAAACTTTGAGGTTACGACCTAACCCTTCATCCATAAGAACAAATAAGAAGGGGGAGAGGGGGTCAACTTGTTTGATGCCTCGAGAGGGGTGAAAATGAGAGGAGGGTGCTCTATTAATAAAGAGAGAGAAGAAATCATAGGATATGAGAGCCATGATCCACTTAACCCACTCAGGATGGAAGCCAAAGTCCAAGAGGATCTAATTGATGTATTGTCAACTGAGTTTATCAAAATCTTTGGACATGTCCAATTCAATGAGCAATCCAGGGGTTTTAGTGGTTTTTAAAGAATGTACAACCTCATGGGCTAGGATGATGTTGTCCAGAATTTGGAAACCTTTCACATAACTAGATTGTTCAGGGGAAATAAAGTGGGGTAGGAGGGGTTTAAGGCATAGGTATATGACCTTGGATATTATCTTACAGATGATGTTACACAATGCTATAAGGATAAACTTCTTGTGGTCATACACCTTTTATTCTTTGGGGATAAGAGTGAGGAAGGTTGAATTTAAGGTTGGGAAGATTCCCAATATCCTTTGCGTTTCCTTCACAAGATCCCACACATCAAGCTTGATCACTTGCAAACAATGATGGAAGAAGTTTGAAGTGAAGCCATCTAGACTCGGTGATTTTCCATGGGCTAAAATGAGGTTGGTAGATTCCACTTCTTCTAGGGAAATGAGGCGCAAAAGGTTGGCATTTTTTTAATCCGAGATCAAGCTCGAGATGTTTTTGGTGATGGAATGAATGGCGATAGTTCTATCAAAATTAGATTCAATGAGAAAGTCCTGAAAAAAAGTGGTTAACTCATGTTCAATATCATTATGGGAGGTGATCTTGTTACCTTGGGTATAAGTAATGTGGTTGGAATGACATTGTTGGACCATGGAGTGGTGAAAAAAATTGGAGTTGCGTCCACCTTCCTTGCACCATTGAACTTAAGACATTTGTCTCCATAAGATTTCCTCTTTCTTTTGTCTCTCTTCCAGCTATGTTGAAAGAATCTTCTCCCATTGATCAACATATTCTGACCAACCTTGGAGGATGATATGTTGTTGAAGCTCTTCCATTTTTTATTCCAGATGCCTTTGGGCCTGAAATATGTTCCCAAAGACCAATTTGTTCCACAATTTGGTGTGATGTTTGATATTTTTAAGGTGTTGCTAAAAGTGATACATAAGGGATCCTGTGTCCACTTGGGGTTCATTTCACCAGAACCTGACATTGTTGAGGAAGTTTGGATGGGAAAGCCAAAGATTTTCTAACTTGAAGGGCCTTTTACAGGGCTTTCTTTGGGTGTTTAAGGTGAGACAGATTGGCCAATGGATTGAACCTACTGTAGGAAGAATGGTGGCTTCCATGTGCATCCTAGAGAGAATGAGTGATTTAGAGACTAGGAATTCGTCTAGCCTACTAGCGACATGTTGGGATTATCCTTGAGAGTTATTCCAAGTGAAGAGGCCATTATTGGTCTCAATGTCGATGAGTTGCTTGTTCCCTATGAAGTCTTTGAAGGTTGAATGCTCAGGATCAAGGCGTCGTAAGCCTCCTCTCTTCTCATCCATGGAAGTAATGAGATTGAAGTCACCCCCAATGATCCATAAGTGCCGATAGACTAGATCAGAAATGTGCTGAATTTGGTGGAGGAACTTGAGTTTCTCACCAAGTTGTTGGGATCCATAAACATTAGTGATGAGTCCTTAAGTGTCTGCTCCTATTGGCCGGAAGCTCGCTGTTATAATGTATTTGGTGCAAACAAGTTCTCTATGAGGACTTTATCGAGGTTCCATAGGGTAGAAAGGCCACCCACCATTCTTGTAGAGTCTACATCCATGGAACAACCCTTCTTCCAAAATTTTGAAAGAATGTTGTCTAAAACAAAGCCAAAGCATTTGGTTTCTTGGAGGAGAACAATATCCAGTGATTCTGAATGCAACTTGTTATGTAATATCCTATGCTTTCTCTTACCATGGATTCATCGTATTTTCCATGAGATCACTTTCATTGGAAACTAGGAGAGGGTTGGAAGGTGTCGGTGATTAATACATTCTACCCGAAGTTACCAAGATATCTCTTATTTCCGGCAGAAGTTGAAGATTGGATTTCCTTCCCCGTCGTCTATATTCTTTGGGATTATTCTTAGGCTTGATCTTGTTGGTTTGGATTCCTAGATTATGATTTGAGCTCAATGACATGGAAGTCCTAAGAGACTCTTTTTTTCCGGTTGTGTAAGGCTTTGTGAACTCACTAGATATGTTATGGAGGTATAGATTGCATATCTTGTCTGCGAATTACATCAATGATTCCTTGTAGATCAATGCCATCCAATTCCATCTCGCCTGGCTCCATGTCCATACCTTCCTCATCCTCATGGGCCATAAGGACATCTTCCTGGTGGGGAATGTTAGAGGGGGAGATCAAGGTTTTAGGTTTTTTGGGTTCTTCTGGATTGGGAGAGGGATTGGGGGATTTTAAACTCATGGGGTTGCTGGAGGAGGGATGTTCATTAAAGACAAGGGGCATGTCAGAAGGCAGAGATTTGAGAGGCTCAAAGTTGTTTTTAAGACTTGGGGTTTTGGAAGGACCAGAGGGACCTTGGGGGGCATGTTTTCGATTGGATCTAGACTGAGATACTATTTTGGTGAAGCCCTCCTCATCTTTTTCAGGCTCAGATTTGGAGGGTTTGGGAGGGGTTAGCAATGGACAATCTTGATATAGATGGCCATGCTCATGGCATCGATGTCAACGCAAGGGGATAAAATCATAGTCAAGGGTTTGAAACGATTTTGAGTCTTGGTAACTTAGACAAATGGATTTAGGGATGGGAACAAAGACATTCATGGATATGCAGATTCAAGCCTACACATGTAGCGATCTTGCTTGGTTTCTTCGACAGACTTGACATATGTGCCAAAGGTATTTCCAATTCCTTCCAGGATTTCTCCATCCTAGTACTCCTATTGAAGGGAGTAGAGACGCACCCAGACCAGGGCATAAGTAAAGTCTTCTTTGTTAGGGTTAAATTTCTCCATCTAGTATCATATGTGAAAACCTACCGAATGGAAGAAGTAGGGTCCATTTTCAAAGATTCTTTCCCTCTCCTACGGGTCTTGAAAAAGAGCAGTAAAAAAACCTTTCAAGCCAAGTTTGAGTTCAAAGTGACTAGTGGGTTTCCAATGAGAGTTGATCCAAGCAATCAAGTCTCTCTCAGTCGGCTAGATGCCCAAAAAATTACTAATGATCGTTTGGTCCTTCATGCAATGCACATAGGCATTGACCCGATTTGAGCAGATTTTGTACTTCGGAGTTATAGTCGCCTTCGGGATGCATTGGTCAAGTATCCATTTCTTTGCTTCACGGTGCGGTAGAGGGGAGTCTGGAATGGATTCTTCATTCAAGGGGTATGCGATAGCCATGATGCCCTTGTTTGTAGGGGTTGGGATGAACGAGTCTTGTACATGAATACTAGATCCATTTCTATTGAGGGTAGATGAGTGAGGAGGGGATCTAGACCCCCCCGGGGGAAACATTGAGGGAGACAGAGTCAATACTAGTTGCAGAGAGGCGTCAAACCCTAGTAGAGAGATGAAAAATTCTTTTTTTGCTGGAATCTTAAAGATGAGATTTGTAGTACCTTGGATATAGGGAACATAAATGAGAACTAAAGGTGGGGAAGAGGAATGGGAGTTTTTAGATATAGAATAGAGGACTGAGTGAAAGGCCTTGTTAACTTGAAAAGTTGAATAAAACCTTGTTAAGTTGAGAAGTTGAAGTTGAATAAATTGAAGCTTGAAAGTGCATATCCTCGTGTTTTGTTTTGTGTTGATATAATTGAACTTTTTTTACACAGTGGGAAAATTTATCATAATTTAGTATCTCAACCACTAGTGGGGACAATTATCATTGGCTACTATCCACAAATATTGGTTGATTCATCATTATTATTGAAAGAAAACCACACCACCTAAAATAACTCTTTAGTGGTTCCTAAGGGGGAAAACTTTCAATCCCGTCAAATGACTCTCAATCTTGGGATGTTAACATGTTTCCTTACAACAAGGAAAACAAGCTCTTAACCAAGTTGAAGTAGTTTTAAGTCATACTAGAAAATCATATAATATAATTGAACTTGCTATTAAAAATGATAATGTAGTTTTTTAATTTTTAAAACTTGTTTTAATTTTAATTGTAATTTGATAAATAAAGTGGAAATGATCAAGACAAATTTAAAACAACTTCATTATTATTATATTATAATAATGTAATTTTCTCATTTTTAAAGTTTATTTTATTTTTAATTATAATGTGATAGTTGAAGTGGGAATGCCCATGAAAAATTTAAAACGAGTTCATTATATGGGCATAAGTTATGGGTTGGGATTGTAGAGGGTGTATCGCTTATTAGATGGAATTTTGTTTGATTTTCACCATCGCACTCTGTAAATTCCTTAAAGTTCTTTTCAGCTCCCACCTTTTCTAGGCAAGGTATTATCTTCCGACTCTTTATTTTCTTTAATCCCTTTTTCTTGAGCTATAATTATGTTTTTCTCTGCCATTGTGGCTAGCTCTGACACAAACATTGTTCCAGCTAATGAAGCCACCAGATCCTCGTCAATATCAAGGTCTTGTGACACAAACAAAGGTTCAGAAAAATCTGATTGATTATATGCTGAACCATCAATCTTCTTAATAATGATCCATAGACATTCCCGTGCTTCAAAAAAGTGATTCAACTGATCATATACTATAGGCTTCTGCTTTTGTCTCTCGAGCTCTACATTTTTCTACTTCACTTCTGTTTCATTAACAATTCTCTTCAATGTTTGGTATTCTTTTTCTTCCTCATGAAGTTTTTCTGTTATCTCTGATTCCAACTCTTAGATGCAACCATCTTTATATATGTTGATGTTTGGACAACATCGAGAAGACATTTTCTTAGATTAATAATTAATAATATAATTATTGATTATTAAATACTATATATAATAAGTAAATGATAATAATAGATAGTTATTGATTATCCAAGGGATGCATCCTTTCATGGATGGTCATCATATGTTCCCTATATATGGAATACTCATCATTGTAATAATACATCGATCATATCAAATATGAAGAAAAACAACATGGTATCAGAGGGAGACTGGGCTTGACTCCTTCACAGGAGGGCCCACGAAAATGAGAGTAGAGTAAAATGTTGAGAGTGTTAAATTTATGGGGTTGTTACAATCTCTATGTACAACATATTTACTTTTTACTCCTACCTAAATTATAGAAAGAATTCCATAAATTATGGTGGACAATAATTTGTACTAAAAATGTTTAATTACCTAAATATGAGGAATGTACTGCATATTTACTTCTACCTATATTTATGCAAAGAATCTCATGAATTATGAAGGAGCAATTTAACAAAGTTAAATACTATGTGCATAGATTATAACCAAATTAATCTTTGGGTAGTTAAGGGAGGCATTCTCCAACTATTTATAAGAAAGAAAATTAAATTAAATTTTACATTTAATTTTCAAAGAGACGTGTTTTTTTTTGGACCAATCTAATATTACTATAAAAAGACACTTGAAAGACACAACAATAGACACACATATTTTTTCTCTTTCACACTTGGGATAAGTGATGTAAGGAAGAGACTAAGAAGTTGAAATTTTCCAAGTTACTTAGTGATGTTCTAATGTTTACTAAAGTAATATCATATATCATTGGAAGTAATTACCACTTGAGGAAAATTGTGCTTGTTTAATTTAACACTAGAAAATCAACATAGTTAGCTGTATGACATTGAGTATATGATGGATGTGTATTGGTAGCCGTATGACATCGAGTATATGTTGGATGTGTGTTGGTAGCTGTATGACATCGAGTATATGTTGGATGTGTGTTGGTAGCCGTATGAAATCGAGTATATGATGGATGTGTGTTGGTCATAGTAAAAGACATATTATTTGGAGGGTCACTGTATATAGTTGTGCACAAGATAAACTGATCTCCTCTAGGAGATGCTTTTGTTGTTCTTGTTTCTTGTTTCGGGAAGGTCACAGGTAATATCTCTAAGAAAGATCCATAATGACAGTCGCAGGAGGCAGACATGGAGGGAAAGACCTTCCAACATGATATCAAGGAGAGACATTGCCAAACATGATGCTCAGAGACAAGAAGTCTCTAGGAGCAATGTACCTCCCAGGATGGGACCATGCCAGATAGCAGAGATAGTTCCAATGATAATGCATACATAGAGTCAAGACCGACTGTAGCACAACTATGGTAGATCCAGTAGAGGAGGCAAAACCATTATGAGACTCAAGGTGTAGTAGTCCCAGCACATGAGTCGAGCCATGAGATATTGAGGAAGCAAACACGGCAACAATTCTAGTGTATGTAGAGGCACTTCGAGAGAGGGAGGAAATACTACATCTAGAGGGAGTAGAGATTGAGTTACCTCCAGAGAAGGAGGAAGAGATACCTTCAGTGTTAAAGGGAGCATAGACAAATGAGGAGTCACCTCCAACTCCAGAGGGAGTGTTGATGTTTTTCAGCTTCCCAAGGCATTGGTTTCAAGAGGGGACCTCGATATATCAAGTATGGTCCAAGATGACTTAACATGATCAAAATTTACCTATGTTTCTGTGGGAAAAGGCATCCATGATTGCAATGTATGTTTAGAATAGAAGTCCTCATAAGACTTTGAGGAACATGATGCCCGAGGAGGCCTTCACTAGAGTGAAGTCTGAGGTTGGACACTTCAGGATATTTGGGTGTCCAGTATACATTCATGTACCCAAGGAGAAAAGGATCAAACTAGACCCTTCAGGCAGAAAGGGTACATTTGTAGGGTACAATGAGTCTTCGAAGGCATACCGAATGTACATCAATGGTCAGAGACAGATTGAGGTGAGCATAGATGTTACCTTTGAGGAGTAGGTATCCTTTAAGAGATCTAGAGGATCTCACATGGAGATTGATCCAATTGATCATGTTGATTCTATAGCTCCAATTGATGTTTCTAGAGATATTGCAGTAGGTCGGAAGAGACCTACATGGGATTTTTAGACTCTGCATGAGGTAGAAGGATATGCATCTCCTCGTGGTACCTTTCGAGTGAGAAAGAGACCTCAGAGATATTCATGCTATGCTGTAGCTATGAGCCACATCATACATTTTTAGCCTTCCTGTTATGAGGAGGCAACTAGTCATCCGGTATGGAGAGATGTCATGATGGAGGAGTATCAATCCATCATGAAGAGTGATGTGTGGGATATTGTTTTGAGACCTGAGGGGAAGTCTGTAGTGAATTCCAAATGAATCTACAAGATCAAACACACAGTTGACGGGAGCATCGAGAGGCACAGAATGAGATTTGTTACTAGAGGATTCTCTTAGGTGGGGGGAATAGATTATGAGGAGACATTTGCTCCTGTTGCTCGATACACTTCTATCTGAATGATTATTTCCCCTGCAACATCCATGGGTTGGAGAGTACATCAGATGGATGTAAAGGCAGTCTTTCTCAATGGAGAGATTGAGGAAGAAGTATACATCTAGCAACCAGATGGTTTCATGATACATGAGAAGGAGTCTCATGTGTGCGGGTTGAAGAAGGCCTTGTATGGACTTTAGCAACCACCTCGATCTTGGTATGCAAGGATTTATGGACACCTGATGATTTTGGGCTTCAACAAAAGTGTTGTCGATCCCAGTCTGTACTACAATACTATTAATGGACCTTGGTATGATGCACTACTTCTTGGGACTAGAGGTGTGGCAGAGAACCGATGAGATCTTCTTGAGTTAGGGGAAGTACACATTTGAGATATTGAAGAAGTTTGGGATGCTAAACTTGAAGCCCGTGGCTACACCAATGGTGACAAATCTGAAGAAACTAAGTGTGTGTTCTTCCAATTCTGAAGAAATTGATCTGACTCTGTACAGACAACTGATTGGATCATTGATGTATCTGGTTAACACCAGACCATATAATGCAGTGAGTACACTTAGCTAGTTTATGAGTCACAGGAAACAAACACACTGGATTGATGCGAAGCATGTGTTGAGATACTTGCGAGGCACAGTTGGACATGGTATGAGATATACTTCTAGTATTGACATGAGATTGCAAGGATATATTGACTCTGATTGGGCAGGGAGCGCAATGGATAGGAAGAGCACCTATGGGTGTTCCTTCACTTTGGGATTTTCCATGGTTTCCTAGTGTAGCAGGAAACAAACTTATGTGGCATTGAGCATCACATAAGAAGAGTACATTGCATTGAGTGTGTCATTCTGCGAAGCATTGTGGCTTCGCAAGATCCTTGTAGATTTATTTGGACACGTGTTGGATTCCACTGTTATTTCGAGACATGGCGCAAAGGAAGGAAGTACAGGTGTAGTACCTTCCTACAAATGAGCAAGTTGTTGATGTTCTTACCAAACCAGGATGAAGTTTGAGTAATTCCGTGAAAGACTTGGTGTGGCAAAGAATGCCTCCCTCCCTGAGAGGGAGTGTTGATGTTTGTAGCTTTCCGAGACATTCTCCACATCGTACTCCTCTGTGACTGAGTTGAGTTGATCTGTGAGGACACTTATCCGAGAAGGGATAAGTGGGTTTGGGCTTATCCGAGAAGGGATAAGTGTGTTAATATGTGAGGACACTTATCCGAGAAGGGATATCCCAATGCCCCTTGTGGAGAGCACATGAGGACACGTCCCATGTGGAGAGCACATGAGGACATGTCAAGGGAGTTGAATTTGACATCACACACTATGGGGAGTTGACCCTTGTGTTTCTAGAGGGAGTAGCCTCTAAAAGTCCACATAGGAGTGCCATGTGTGACAAACATTCTCCAGATTATACTCCTCTGTGAACTGAGTTGAGTTGATCTATGAGGACACTTATTCGAGAAGGGATAAGTGGGACACTTATCTGAGAAGGGATAAGTTGGTTTTGGCTTATAGCCCAACATCCCTTGTGGAGAGCACACGAGAACATGTCAAAGGAGTTTACCTTGACGTCACACACTATGGGGAGTTGACCCTAGTGTTTCTAGAGGGGGTAGCCTCTAGAATTCCACATGGGAGTGCCATGCGTGACACACCTTTTGCTACTACAATGGTTGTGTACCACTAGCGGATACTGCATGTCTCTGGACAGTAGTTGTGTACTACTACAATGGTTGTGTATGCTACTACAATGGTTGTGTACCACTACCGGAGACTGTGTGTCTTTGGATAGTAGTTGTGTACTACTATAGTGGTTGTGTACCACTGGCAGTGACTATGTGTCACTAGATAGTAGTTGTGTGCTACTAGCAGTAGTTGTGTACCATTGGATAGTAGTTGTGTACTACTGTGGAAAGATACCTCCCTAGCTAAGAGGGAGTGTTGATGTTTCAACATCGGGTGAACCTTCTCCTAGATTGGGCTGCAGACCAAGGGAGATAGGATGCATTTATCATAAAGGTGCACTTGTGGTAAATGGGCCCAGGTGTAGTCCTTCCTTGATCATGACAAAGAATAATATGGACTTGAGGTGCTTGAAGTGCTTTCAACGTGTCAGTTAGCATCAGGCTGACATTCACTCATAGGTGTGTACCTGTGGTGAAAGATCCTGGTGTGGTCTTTGTCCTAGTCATGGTGATTTGACAAGGAATGATAAAGACTCAAGATGCTATATGCTATTACATGAGGACCCAAAGTGAGCCTGATCTCAGAGAGAGTCAATTGGCTAAAAAGGGATATCTGCAGAAGGAGTTTTCTCCTCAGTTCAGGTGGGAGAGAGATGTCTCCCAAGACTGACAGACAAGTGTCATGAGTCTAGGGTGAAGTTTGTATACTTCAGAGACAAGCTTGGCATGATGCATAATGTCTCCCTCATTGAAAGTGAGTGTTGATGTTTGGACAACATCGGGAATACATTCTCTTAGATTAATAAATAATAATATAATTATTGATTATTAAATACTATATATAATAAGTAAATGAGAATAATAAATAGTCATTGATTATTAAATACTATATATAATAAGTAAGTGATAATAATAAATAGTCATTGATTATCCAAGGGACACATCCTTTAATGGATGGTTACCATATGTTCCCTATATATGAAACACTCATCATTGTAATAATATATCATCATATCAAATATGAAGAAAAACAACAATATATGTGATAAAAGTTATATTTTATTTGAAAGTAAATGATTTTATTGTTATAATTTTAGGAATGGAAATAAGGGATATTGGTTTTCTTGCCCATATTATTTATATTAATATAATGTTTTGATTTTGAAGTATGAACTAAAATTGCTTTTAATTGGTTAAAAATCTGTCTTCCTTAAATGTAAGAAAATAAGTTAAAAGCCCAATACTCAAAAGCATGTGGTAAGAATGGAATTCTAAGCTCTTAAAAACCACCAATAATTATTTCAATTGACCAAATTTTCTTAGTACATAATGATGTAACTATGTAACTTCATGTTAAAGTGATATCAACAAAAAAAAATAAACCTATAACCTTGAATATTATAAGCTTTTTCTACCTTAAAAAAATAATTTAAAAACGAAATAAATCCAACAATTCACACAACCTTCTCTCATTCTTTAGAAATTCACATAAATCACAAGTTCAAAACCAATGTAAAAGAAAATCAATTTTCTAGATATTGTATATAGATCTTTCTTTGATTATAATTTATTTTAGAACTATTGATTTGAAAAAGCTTTTCATAATTTTTATATCCTTTGATTTGCTGAAAATTTATTAATTATTTTAGAACAAAACTAATTTTGAAAAATTAAATATTTTTCTTTCACATATACAAAGATGATATATTTAATTAACTTTAAATTTACACTTTTTACATAGAAACGCTCATCTCAACCACTAAAATACATGCCAAAAACACAGTACACTGTAAATTAGCTCAGTAGAGGTATTTTCACATCCATTACTTCAGATGAAGGATGATGATGTTGTTGTTCTTCAATATGTGACTCATCCTCTGAAGGTATCTCCATGCGGGTAACACTGTCTTGGCTTTTACCCCACAGAACGAGGTAAAGACCGACGAATATTAGGAGAACACCCATGATACTGTTCCAATGCAAGCAGTTCACTTCAATAGTTGTAAACATAATCAGGCAGTTCACTTCAATAGTTGTAAACATAATCAGGCAGTTCACTTCAAATTTGTAAACCTGTTACTTTCGTAAGATGGATTTTTAACTGAGATAAAAACAATGCAATGAGATAAAAACAATGCAGGAAGAAATGGGATGAGAATCTAACCACCCACCCACCTACCTTCCGAGATGCAGTGTGTCGCCTAGAAACAAAGATGACAAGACAGCCGAACATACAGTAGACACTGGGCTGAATATTGTAACAAATACGGGCCCTCGTTTCTGCATACACCACAATTGTAATGCAAACGCCATTCCATGGCAGAGGACTCCCTGCCAAATTAATTAATCTTCCACAAATCAGCTTAAGCACATAAACAAAAAATTATGCCATTCATGGCTGGAAAAACTGAGGAGGAACATCATGCATGTATTCTGTAGACTCACTCCATAGATAACAGTCAAAATCCCGCTCCTATCCAGTGACCATGATGTTGGATTGATGCCTCTGTCCAGAATGGTTATTAGGACAGCAGTTTGGATGGAGCCTAGAATGGCAGTAATTGATGTTTGGGATAATGGGGCTGGGTACTTCTTCAATGTCTCAGCCT
>JASDQU011506743.1:16825-29142 GCA_032191745.1 Picea mariana | reverse complement strand
CTCAAAACCCAACTGCTGCAAATAGGCATCTATCCTCGAATACCAAGCTCTGGGAGCTTGTTTCAGCCCGTACAATGACTTCTTCAGTCTGCACACATGAGACTCTCTCCCATGCACATCAAATCCCAATGGATGCTCAATATATACCTCCTCCTCAATAAGACCATTCAGAAATGCGGTCTTCACATCCATCTCGTGGATATTCCAACCCATCTCTGCTGCAATGGAGATCACTGCCCTGATCGAAGTGTATCGAGCAACTAGCGTAAAGGTCTCATCATAGTCGACTCCCTCAACCTGTGAAAACCCCCGATCCATGAAGCGAGCTTTGTACTTTTCAATGCTACCATCCGCAACATGCTTTAGCTTGTAGAGCCACTTGGAAGTCACCACCTACTTCCCCTCAGGTCTAGGAACAACTTCCCAGACATCATTCTTCATGATGGAATTGTACTCTTCCATCATGGCATCTCTCCATACCTGTCTACAAGTGTCCTCCTCAAAAGTGGAAGGCTCAGACTCCCGAATATTGATCACCATCGTGATGTAGCTGCAAAACCTCTTGAGAGGTTTACTCTTCCTCACTGCCTGCTTGGGATTCCACACTGAAACCTGTGCATCCCTCAAAATGTCCTGAAGCCACTTGGGCTTCCTCCTCTCTGAAGTAGTGTCCAGTGGAGGGGACTCTCCCTACTCAACCCCATCTGTTGAAGACAATGATCATGTAGTAGACCCTGAAGTACCTGATCCTAAAACCTGTGGATCGATAGCCTGCGAACCTGAACTCTGTGGCTTTTTCACCGGAACTGGTGGCCCTGAAATCCGTGTCACTGTAGTCTGCTGCGGGGTCACCTGAATCTGAGATGAAGATTGCTCACCTCTCTCTGTCCCTCTAGAATTCCTAAAGGCTCCGTCCTCCTCAAATATGACATCCCTCCTAAAGACAGTCTTCCTCAAGGAAGGAAGGTAAATACGGAAAGCCTTTGAAGTCTCACTGTACCCAACAAAGATCCCTCTCTCTGCCATGGGATCCAGCTTTGTCCTCTTCTCAGAAGGGACATATGAATATGTGATGCACCCAAAAATCCAAAAGTGCCCCACCTCAGGCTTCTTCACAGAGAAAGCCTCCTCAGGAGTCATGCTCCCCACAGCCTTGTGAGGACTCCTGTTCTGCAGATAAACTGTAGTGTAGCATGCCTAAGCCCATAGAAATAGTGGCAGCCCCTGATCATGTAGCATGGCTCTCGCAGCCCCAACAATGGCCATGTTCTTCCTCTCAGCAACCCCATTCTGCTGTGGGTTGTAAGGAACAGTCAACACCCTCCTGATGGCCTCTCCTACAAATAAATCCATAAACTTCTTGGAGGTATACTCACCCCCATTGTCTCATCTCAGGACTCTAATTTTCTTCCCTGTCTGGTTCTCCACAAGAGCTTTGAACTCTTGAAATCGGCTGAAGAAAATCCAGGACTTCTGAGAGAAGTCATCAATGAATACAACATAGTATAGGGTTCCAGTCAACGATGCCGAAGACATCGGGCCACATACATATGAATGTATAAGATCAAGTATCTCTACTGCTCCACTGTCACTGCTTGGAAAAGAAGTCTTGGTGTACTTTCCCAAGATACACCCCTTGCACAACTCATGGTGCTCTGAACTGAAATATGGAACTCCCGTCACCAACTCCCTTAGAACTCGCAAAGCCCCATGGTGCAAATGTGCCATCCTCCTGTTCCATATCTCACATAGGTCACTCCTACTACTAGTAGAATGAATCAATGCTCTCACTGGCTGGAACAAGAACTTGTACAACCTCTCATGTCTAGTACCAATCACTTTGGCCGAAGTGATGCTAGACCCTCTGGGGAAAAGAAACACCTGCCCATCACGGAACAAGACCTCATAGCCCTTGTCCTCAATAGTAGAAACTGACACTAAGTTCTTCTTCAAGCCTGGAACATAAAGAACCTCCGTCAAAATCATGGGAGGCAAAGACTCCCTCCGAAATGATATGGTCCCACAACCAGCCACCTTGACCTCCCGGTCATCTCCAAGCACTACCTCTACATCTCCACACTGAGTAAGATCTTTCAAGTGCTCATAAACTGATTTCATATGGCGAGAGGCACCACTGTCAATATACCAAGTATCGAGAGTAGTGGTCCTCAATGATAGACATGCAATCAAGGAAAATTCCTTGTCAAACTTGGTGGAAATCTCTTCCACTCTTGCTGAAGCTGCTATTTGTCACGAACTTGGAATCTTACCAAAGGTCCTTTCTCTTGGCATCTCACCAAGAGTCTCTTGATCTTGGCATCTCACCAATGATCCTATCCTTGGTCTCTCACCAAGTGACTTCCTCTCGAAGTGACTGCTGTCCCAACTTTCTGTCTGCTGAAATTTCTGCCTCTCTTCAACTCAGCTCTGATACCATGTTAATTTTTTCAAAATCGCAACCCAGTTTCAGTCTCTCTAATTTTTCAGTCAAATTTAAATGCCAAATTTAGTTCAACACTGTTTCAGCATATGCTACAGCCTGGTGTTTCAGCATCTGCTCACAGTGGTGTTTCAGCATTAGCATATGCTATAGCCTGGTGTTTCAGTATCTGCTCACAGCGGTGTTTCAGCATCAGCATATGCTACAGCCTAGTGTTTCAGCATCTGCTCACAGCGGTGTTTCAGTATCTGCTCACAGCGGTGTTTCAGCATCAGCATATGCTACAGCCTGGTGTTTCAGCATCTGCTCACAGCGGTGTTTCAGCATAAGACTCAGCACTATGTTTTAGCATATCCTACAGCCTGATTTTTCAGCATATACTACATCCTGGTGTTTCAGCTTATGCTACAACCTAGTGTTTCAGCATAAGCTACAGCCTGGTGTTTCAGCATATAAAAAACTTAACAGAAAATAAATTTCAGAACAGAAAATAAATTTCAGAACTGAAACATGAGGATTATGAACATCGTTTTTAACATAGAAATAAAATATCAGCAATATGCAAAACTTAGAAAATATTAGACACAAATATTTTCGGTCTAACTTCGACCCCGGAAAAACCCACAAGGGGAAAACCAGTTAGAGAGGGATTTGTGTTATTTATGAGCTTATGAGAAATTCTTTTACATCATTTTCATCTTTAGATATTTACACAAACTTATCTGGACATTCCTGTAGCTTTGCTCCTCAATTTCTGAACCAGAAATTCATACAACTGTACGGAAATTAATTTTGTACGGACTGTCACGAAATTCGTGCCAAAACTTTGCTAAGATTCAATTTCTGTGCCACTGAATGTTATTCGGCAACCTTGGAATGCATGCCAATGCTCCCAGAAATTGCTATTGTTTTCTCTTTTCTTCAGCTCTACCTCTCTCTTGCTCTCTCTTGTTCTCTCAACAAGAATTCTTGAGCTCCTCTTGTTCTCTCAACAAGAATGCTTCAGCTCCTCTCGTTCTCTCAACAAGAATGCTTCAGCTCCTCTTGCTCTTGGAATCTCACCAAGAGCCTCTTGGCCTCTCACCAATATTTCTTCTGCTTCTTACCCTTTCTCTTGGCATCTCACCAAGAGCCTCTTGGCATCTCACTAAGATTTATCCAACTCCAAGAATGGGTGCGCCCATTTGCCTTAATAAACCTCATGAGGGAAGGTGAGGA
The DNA here is from genome assembly GCA_032191745.1 of Picea mariana. Classification (NCBI taxonomy): domain Eukaryota; kingdom Viridiplantae; phylum Streptophyta; class Pinopsida; order Pinales; family Pinaceae; genus Picea; species Picea mariana. Next base: position 25,484 of record JASDQU011506743.1, on the reverse strand, counting down.
GTTTTCTAATCTAACAGCTGGGATTATATTAGATGGGTGGCTGAGATTTGGTGTCTCTTCAATCACCCTCACTTTAATCATAAAGTTATCTTTTAATTTTCATCTCACAAATTAATTTGACTAAGACCCATATTCGGCAATTTCTCCCCCTTAGGCGCCTAGGGAAGAGAAACACTTGCCTTGGTACTTTATTTTAATTAAAAATTTAACATACTCAGTGATGATTTCTTATGCACATTAATAGATTATCTTTTCCAGTGAATATATGGGTACAATTATTATCATAACAACAAGAGAAAAATAATGAAATGAATGTTGTTAACACAAGAACCAACATTCTTATATTCATGGTTGTTACACAAGAACCAACCATAGGAAAATGTCAGCTATTATTGGAAACTAAAATATGGGAAAATTATTATCATAACAACAAGAGAAAAATAATGAAATGAATGTTGTTAACACAAGAACCAACATTCTTATATTCATGGTTGTTACACAAGAACCAACCATAGGAAAATGCTAACTGTTACTCATGAGTTGTTACTCATATCTCCCACATATCCTGGAAACATTCATTATTAAAAATACATCATCAATCAAAGCCAAAGTTCGAATGCCAAAGGTTCTTAAGAAGATCCAAGCATGGTTGCATGAGGACATGCAACAACTTAAGTTGGGGGGCATGTTGGGACTTAGAAATGTCGTATTTTCATCCACCTTTCCCTTCACTATTCCTTACATTTCATCGCCCAATTAAACCTTCGTCATATCATTTTCATAAATACATTTGGGTTTCACATCATTATTTTCCACTTTATTCATTTTAGTATTACAAGTGAAATTATGATTAAATATTAGAAAATATACATATTTTCATATATATCTCAATTCTGTGTGAGCTTTGTAATGTGTAGGAATATGTGGATGATTAATTCAAAGAGAATTCTCGAATATCTCTTCCATCATTNCTTAGAAATGTCGTATTTTCATCCACCTTTCCCTTCACTATTCCTTACATTTCATCGCCCAATTAAACCTTCGTCATATCATTTTCATAAATACATTTGGGTTTCACATCATTATTTTCCACTTTATTCATTTTAGTATTACAAGTGAATTTATGATTAAATATTAGAAAATATACATATTTTCATATATATCTCAATTGTGTGTGAGCTTTGTAATGTGTAGGAATATGTGGATGATTAATTCAAAGAGAATTCTCGAATATCTCTTCCATCATTCCAGAGGAGATAATTATTCAAGCCTCTTTTCAAGGAGAAGATCATGGAGATTTGGTTAGAATATCTTATCTAAGATATATGAGAGATATGTGTGAGGATTTGAAGGGATCATATCTTGTAATAATGGAAAGTAGTTGAGAGTGGTTGAGAGAATAGCAGATCTGCAATTATGAGATGATTATCTTCTTCATGTATATAAGGGAGTGCTCTCTCTTCATGAGAATTCAATTAGGATGTGATTGTAATCAGGAGAAGGGGATTCTTAGCTTTGTTATTCTTTCATGTTTTGTCATTTGACTATTGTAATATGATTTTAGATTGATATATTGTATGAGCTCATGTATGTCATTGTTGTTAACTCTTCACATGTTGTATTTACCCTATGCAATTTCATGCTTTCCTAGTTGGTGTTTTAATGCTTTCTTATATTAGTTTGATTTCAGCAACATAGATTAGATTAGATTAGTTTTACTTCAGTCTTGCACATACAATGCATGTGCTTCGTCAGTTTACGTACCCCGGATTGACAATTAAATGGTTGGGCAAGTACTACAACGTTATTATAACGACATATATTTCGCCTAACACTGCTCCGAACCCATTCATGAGTATCACTCTGTGCTATGGGAAGAAAATGCTAAGAATGTGTTTTACGAAAATTTTCATTTCATAGTAATTCCAATGAATAAAATGTTTTATGGTTGTGAACCCCTTCGCATTTTTGAGACAGTCTCAGAAAACCTCAAGGCAATAGCTGACTAGTTCATTGATGAAAACTTCTCTTACATTAGGGTTTATGGGTTCTCAATCCCCCTTCATGTGCTTCCAAAATTCCTCCCGGATAGACTACTGTGTAGAGAGGTAGCACACCAAATAGTAAAAGGTAGTATTGGAATAGAGCTAAAGGAAGCTCAAAAGAATTCCTGGCCAGTCTTCCCTATACATATAGGGAAATTCTCATTGCAAAACCTAGGCCATTCTAAAGTGGAAGCCGAAGCACTACAAGAAGTTAAACTGGTAAATATTGAACACAAAAAACATGACCCTTATCAAATAGTGAACAGACATTTGATGCAATGCAATATGAAAGATTATGAACACAAAAAGTCTATTTATGATGACATATTTAAAGAGGTTAAAGCCTAAGAGGAGGTATTGAACAGGGTATGGGCCTTATCACCCGACTTAGAGACTGGTTTCATGTCCTTCCAAAGTCACAGGCAAAGTTGTTTGCCAAAGATTTTGCAGGGTGAATCCACAACGCCCCCTCCAGAGCAGGAAGGGCCTCCCCCAGGTTTTGAAATAGAGTTACAGGATACAACAACTGCAAACGGAAATATCAAGGAGATTGAAATTCCTTCACAAGAAACATAAATTCCTTAGACAAAGAAATCAGAGTCAAGGAAAGATAAGGAGTTGGAAACATCCCTAGAAATCCTTGAGGATTTTCCCAAAAAAGTAGGAGGAATAGCATCAACGGAGCTTGGAAGTCATATTACTTCTTTGAACTCATTGTAGTCTACCTATGGAAACCCCCAAGAGGGAGCTCTATATGTTATTGATCTCAAAACTATTTCTAGAGATGAAATTCCTTCATCTGATTACTTTTTCAGTAAAAAGAGGAAGGCTATCCTGAAACAGGAAATGCATCCAAGAGGAGACATGATGATAAAAAAGCACAAGATCATTGTAGATGGAAAAAAACTTGAAGAAGGGGAATTTGCTATACAAATAGAAAGCACAATGGGAGCCTTAGCATCGATAAATTTATACTCTGTGGGAGAACTATGTTGCAGTAGAAAGATCAGATGATATCTCAACTACAAAGTCAATTAAAGGAGACTAAAAGAAGTATCAGTCGGGAGATAAACAAAGGTCTAGAACGAGCCAGATTCAATGACATTCAAGAGATTCAAAAAATGAAAGAAAGCTTAGATGAAGCAAACCTAAAGATACATGCTAGTCAAGCACAGGTCCTACAACAAGAAGAAATGAATGGGTAATTACAAAATAAGATTAATTCCATTCAAAATCAAGTGGTAGAGATTGAAATCTTCCAAGCCCAGGTGTTTGAAATACATACAAAGATAGAAAAAGAGCAATAGGCAGTGTTCTTTACGATAGAAATTATTTAGAATTACTTTCAGGAAGCAAGTAAATCCTTGGAGAGTATTCTCCTGAAAGAGAGAAAAGTGAAAGTAGCCAGAACAACTTTTCAAAAAGCAGTGGCTCTTTCAACAAAAGAGGAGGTTGGAGAGACTCAAAAGCCATATGTTTTAGAGCAGGTTAAAGGTGATATAATACTCAAGGTGTGGGAGGCAAACCTCACAGAAAACAAGAGAATAACTAGAGAGGTTAATGATGACTGTCAAGGAATTTTCGACCTTTTAGAGAAAGATTCATTGAACATTGGAAGAAACAAATGTCGAGGGTTGTTAGGAGAAATTAACATTAGTAAGCATCAGTTAAGACTCAAGGAGGATCTGGAAGAAATTCGGTTAAAGATCCCACAAATAAAGGTAACCAATGTGACTCAAATTGACAAATGGATAGTGATTCCAAACTTAAAGTTACAAACTATTAAGTTCACAAGAAATATAATCGAAGACCGTCTGCCTGAACTATAGATAAATTTATTCCTATTTGAGGCAAAAGATATTCCAGAAGCTCCCAGAGTTTTGGTGCAGTTTCTGGGAAAATGTGTTCATTGTCCTAAAATAGAAGAAGGAAGTTCATCAATGAAGACATTAAGTATTATTTTGAGAATTTTATCACTGAAATTAATCAAAGAAGTTAAAACATAAATGTAAATGGTTCAGTATTTCACATTCATGTAACCATTAGTATTAAGAAGTTAGTTAACCACCAACAGAAAAGAAAAGTTTGGTGATCATGTATAAATATAATTTCACAAGACTCAAAAGAGGCTTTTGGTTTTTTGGGAGCCAATTGTATTCGAAGTTTTCCGATTTACAGTGATACAGATAATGTAGAAGAGATTATGAATTGTGTCAACTTGAAGCTATGTGTTCCTTTACTCTGTTTTCAATATCTTTCAACATTTTTCTTTCAATGTCTTTCTAATGAATGATCAGCTATAGATTAACTCAAAATTCTATTGTAGTTTGAATTTATTTGATTATCTAATCATTTACAGTTTTTCCTCTGTGATTGCTATCAACAGTTTCAAGACCTGTAGGTCATTTGAATGATTATATTTTATACTTCATTAGAAATCTCATTTTTCTCTCCTTCTTCTGTTATGATATGAGATTCTTTCATGATTAAAGACTCATATTTTTTGATAGCATTACTTTGTTATTATTTTACTATTCTCAAATTACTTCAAGTATAGGAGACAACCTCTATTTTTACTGTGTTATTATTTTGAATTCCAAAACTCCTTTTATATTTCATCCCTCAAAACTGAAACAACAAATCTTTAAGCATTTTATAATTCAATAAAATTTTAGTTCCCGTGACTGTCCCAAATAATAGATAGCCTAACATAGAACGTGGCCTTCAAGATCAAACTAGAATTTATTTGAACTTATTTAACACTATCCTACAAACAAAAACTACTCGGGTCGAATTAGAATGCTCGCGGGTAGTTATCGAGAGAGGTATCAACATCCAAGAACAATGGGAAGCTACACAGAGACAGTTGAGAAACCAACTCTGATTTACCCTTCACAATTGATTCTTACCCCTTAATTATCTTTATCTTTTCAGATGCCTTGACAGTATACTTTAGAGCCTTAAAGTATAAACTCGGGAACAACACCATCTTTTGGTTGTAGCCGGAGAACATAGGGCGTTGTAGCCTCCTTCTAGTTGTAGCCAGAGAATGGGGGAGTTGGAGCTTCCCTTAGGTTGTAGCCTGAGAGATTAGGGGTTTGGAGCCTCCTTCTAGTTGCAGCTAGAAAACAAAGGAAGTCAGTGCTTCCAATGAATGTAATTCTGAGAGACATATAAGAAAAAGTGTTATGTGGTTTTCTCCCACTTTGGTTTTYCATGTAAAAACAYTGGTGTACTATGTATGTGTATGATTTCTCATTTGTTCATTGTTTATTTACTCTATAACTATTAGATGGCAATGMTAAATTGATAAAACACTTGCATATTGTGGTTAAAAGGGATTGAATTTCTATATTAATGATTCASCCCCCCTCARTAATAAAACAATTGGTATCAGGGTAGGTTCCTTCTGGAAACAATTTAACCACTGGAAGGAGATAATGGATTATTCTTAGAATGGAGTACCATTGTTTAATGGTCAAAATGGTTTAAAGTATGATATGTGGAGCATAAGGAAAAAGGTATTTTTAMAGGCACAAGGGAATTATATTTGGCTATCAGTCSTTAAAAGATAYGATAGTTCAAAAGGGGAAAAGACTGTAGCCAAGAAGGAAATTAAGAAGAATAAAAAAATAGCAATGGATTTCATTTKGGAAAGATTACGTAGTATGGTAAGAGAAAAKGTTGGTAAATATTCATCGTCCAAAGAACTTTGGGATAAGTTACATGACATATATTCTTCACCCATCACAGATTCAGAAAATTCCAAAGAAGATACAAGTACAGATCAAGAAGAAATATGCTCACCATGTCAAACAGATTCAAAATATGAAGAGTACATAATCAACAAAGGTATGTAGTTTTTCTTTAATTATGAATAACATAGACATCTTGAAATAGAATTCCATGAAGGAAATGAGATAGAAAAACAAATTTAAAAATAAGACAATTATGAGGCATAATTGATTAGTTCTTTAGATGAACTAAGAGAATAAAACAAGTCTCTCAAGAAAGAATTGATGAAACAAAAGGAAAGTTTTCACATTTTTGAAGAATCCCAACAGTTCAGCGAGAACTTAAGAATTTAGCTAGAAGAAGCCAGAACGATCAAAAAAAATATTGAATAACAAAAGCAGTGTTTGGAAGCCAACATAGTATCACAAAAGTAAGAAGCATAAATGAGAGAGAAGATATTGACATATCATCTTAAGGAAAGAACTAACAATCTAAACCATCTTGAGTCAAAGTTTGGTCAAGAAGAGAAAGTACTTGAAGAAGAAATAATCACATAAAAATTCAATTTGAAGAATCGAAGAGAACAGAAGAAGTCATGAACTCTCAGATATCAAAGAAAGAAGAAGAGGTTGAGAAGCTTGAAGAAGAAGTTGTCACATTGAGAAGTCAAATAGTCAAGCTCAAAAATAACATTGAAGAGACAGAAACATCCACATTAGTTACAGAGAATGAAGAGAAACACTCTAGGTTGCTAGAAAAGAAGAATGAAGAAAATATAAAGAGTTATGCAGAAGTATTCAAAGCAAGGAATCATGGTCAACCAGAATCTAAGAAAACAATTGAAGATACATCTTCAAGAAGACCATATTTGTTCAAGCCACAAATAAGCTTCAATCATGATCATGATCAGTCAAGGAAAAAATTCAGAAGGACTACACCACAAAGAAGATCATTCACTCCGAGGTATGAAAATTTCCTTTATGGTAATTGATTTTATTGTACTAATTTTGGACATATGGTTGCAGATTGCAGGGATTATAAAATAAATGTTCAGGAAACAAGTGCCTATGTGGCCGTAGATAACATTGAGTGTTACAAATGTCATAAATATGGACACATAGCTAGTGATTGTAGAATCATGATCGATACTTACATGAAAGAGAACACTGATATCATATATAAGAAAATATGGATAAGAAAACAAGAAGAATAGGTGAACAAAGACCAGGTACCAGAGATCATAGGATTGGCAATAAAACGAGATGAAGAAAATTCTATAGAGAAAAATAAAGATGTCATATATAGAAAGGTTTGGAAAATAACTAAAAGAAAGGTAGGATACGTAAATGATGAACAAGTTCAAGATATTGTACTTCCAGGCATTGTAGTGAAAAATGAATCCACAGAAAGAAAGAAAGAATTCATAGCTCAAAGAGATAATGAATCTACCAATGAAGATGATGATGAATACACATCAAACAAGGAATTGTTCTGAGCCATCTGGCTTAGAGAATCCTAGGTAATAGGAATATTAGACAGGGGGAGTCTATGCGATAGTTGTGATATACCAAAGAACCATCCTTAGAGCATCTTGGAGAGTTTAAGAAGAYATATTAAAAGAAGTCAGTTAGTAGAAGTATAGTTTGATATATTTATCAAGACTTCATGATAGTATAGTGATAAATGGGTCAGCATTATGGACAGTTGTGCAAGTAGAGTCTTGRAYAGTRTGGACAAAKATGGATTCRTAAGAACACTTAGTAGGTCTGGACAACTATATKACAGTGGACGAGAGCATGGATTCATAGATTGATTCAGAGAGTGGTTGAGAGACAAAGGAACATTATCATAATGGATGATAATTACATAGGAAATGGCTCAAACAATGATAATGGATTCCAAATTGACATATATTGTTTGGACACATGAAGTGCATACAACAATTAACATTCAAAACATAGTAATGCTCAGAAACAACAATGACCAAACTCCCTACAAACTATGCAAAGGAAGCGCAAAAAAGAACCTCTACATCAAGGTAACTCAAGGTGGCATGATTTCAAACAACACCAAAGGAATCACATGTATTAACAGTAAAGAGTATTTTTAGATATCTCAAATGAACAAAAGAGTTTGGATTATGGTATCCAAAAGGAAAGGTTCTATCACTTATTTCCTACAAAGATGTAGATTGGACGGGTTGCATTAATGATGATGAAGCACCAGTGGAGCAACGTTCTACTTGGGTGAGTGTTTAGTATCTTGGCTAAGAAAGAAACAATCATCAATATCCTTATCTACAATGGAGGAATAGTATATTGCAGCAACAACATGCTGTACACAGGTGCTATGGATGAAACAAAATTTGACAGATATACAGGTTGAGTATGATGAGCCCATTCCAATATATTGTGATAATACAAGTGCCATCAGTATCTCAAAGAACCTGGTTACGCACTCTAAGACGAAGCACATTCCAACCAAGTATCACTTTCTACAGGATCAGGTTGTAAAGAAGAACATTAGAGTTCAATATGTGGGCACAAAAGAACAAGTGGCATACATCTTTACAAAACCGCTTCCATGGGAAGCCTTTGAGTATCTTCACCAGAGACTAGGCGTAATTTCTACTCCAAAATGAATTCTTTTGAATTCTTATCTTATATGTCTTAGATGTACATGAGAAATCACCATAAATAGGAAAATTTAGGTTGGGATATATTTATTAGATGAAAAGGTAAATGCTTGGAGAGAGAGCATAGAGGCATGTTTTCTAAGGGGAGAAATTATCACAAGGCAAGAATGAGTGATATGAATTCAGATTAATACCCTTTGTCAAAGGGGTAGATATTGTTCATATGAAGGGAGAGAGAATAATC
>JASDQU011506741.1:8087-22948 GCA_032191745.1 Picea mariana | reverse complement strand
TAGATGAAGAGGTCCTACGATTACCAGAGAGGACTTTTACCGAGACATATATGGGATCCACAGAACCAATCTTTGGTGATGAGTATAGGACTCTTGTTCGTCCTAGCACCGTAGTAGATACCAATCCCACACATGCTCATTCTGTATGGAGGACTTCATTGGGATGCAATCTCTATGAACATTTCGAATTCTTTCGACAACCCTTTCATCCTCATGACCCTCCTAGTGAAATAGGACCATCCGGTCAAACCATGAATCACCCAGTCAATCAGGTTATTAACCCTACTGTTACACCAGCACAAGTCCATCCTAATGCTGGACTCATCACCTCTACTCATCTCCAAGGCACTTCAATCTCTACCCCCGTTTCTACAAGCTTTTACTCTACAACTCCACATGTTCCACACGATCTTGTCGGGACATCTCTTTAGCCGAGAATGTAGACCCCTGCTAGCCCAACACAACCGACTGGAGGGAAACCACCATCTAATGAACCTTTCCTTCCTGTAGGAATATCTTTCCATGGTGGGCCTATCCCTCCTGGGGGACAACCCCCTTTTCATGCTCCTCTTGGAGGGAAACCTCTGTTTTCCAGTCATTCCCCAGTCGTTAATCCACCACTGGCAGGGGGCAATCTTTGTTTGATAGAAACCCTTCAAAATCATGGGGGGTATCCTCATGAGGCATTTTCATTCAACCCCATGGTGGGGGGCACTCATCTCATAATCCACTAGGAGGGTTATCAAATCTTGTTCCTTCCGAAACATCTTACGGACAATCTTATCCGAGCGGCATCCCAAAAATCACCTGGAGTTCTCTGGGACCACAGTCTTATCCTCCTCATGGGTCTAATGTGTATCTTCCTCCATGATCTACTCCTTACCATTCTCAAGGGAAAAATGTTTATCCTTCTCATGGAAAAATAAATCACCCAACCTATAATGCTCAAACCTCATCGGGTTATGCAAATGTTCCTCATCCACCATCGAATCTTGCTCATCCTAGCCAGCAACAACCATATATAGGAGGACCTACTGGTTACAACTATCCACCTAACCCAGTTTATGGTCCTACTGGTGTTACTATGACACACCAGTATCATCTGCAAATCAATCGACAACTACCTTTCCTTGCGACTCTGGATCTCCTAGACTTGTCTCAATTAACTAATGATCCTATTTTTCATTCACCAGTTTGGCCAGTCATTCTAGCTAAACTTCCTTCTGATATTTTGAAATTTGATGGAAAATCTAGCGAAGATCCAAACAACCATGTGATGCCTTTCCATTTGTGGTGTTCATCAAACTCCCTCATGGATGATTCTGTACGTTTGCGTCTTTTCCAGTGAACACTTACTGGCTCGGCAACAAAGTGGTATATTGAGCTACCACGCGCTTCTTTTCATGTTTTCAATTCCCTTGCCATGTCTTTCCTCATGCACTTTCAATTGCCTATTCACTATGAGACGGGTACTAAACTCTTGACCTTCCTTCGTCAAACTAACTCCGTGCATATCTCTGACCATATTCATGAGTGGAGGCGACGATGAAGGATTATCAAGGCAATCATTCCTGACATATTATTGGCCGAATGGTTTACTAAATCACTTTTACCCCCGATCGCTCGCGATGTCGCTATGGGTGGCGCGGTCATAGAGTAAAAATCCATTGCTTGGGCTCAATATTTAGATTTGGTTTATTCCCAATCTGGTACTTTGTATGATTTTCTTCAGAATGATGCTCGAGCTAATACTGATCCATCTAAGACATCATCCTCATCTCATGCAGATGGTGTTATCGGTTTCTTCAAAACTCAATCTTTTTCCCAATCGACCACACTCTCCTCTACCTCCCCCCAAAATCAGATCTCTGAGGTGAATGCAGTTCAATCTGCCCCTTCACAAAAATCTAAAGTTAAGAAGAAGACAAAGAATAAATAAAAAAATAACAATGAACAACCAAAAAATCAAACACCTGCTACCGAAAAGCAAACACAATGGAAACTAAAATTCCCATGTATTATTTGTGGTGATGATCACTACACTTGAGATTGTCCACTTCGCAATGAAGTGGCCAAAATTTTCCAAGGAAAGTCACAACCCGCTGTGCTTACTTAGCCCTTTCCACAACAACAATCCATGGTTGCTGAAACCTCCTCTCCTGGGGGGCAATTCTAGCCATCCTAATGATGAGGCCTCATCGAGTACACATATTTATATGATTAATTGGATTAATTTGACCACTCACTCTAAGACATACAACACACCAAGTAACCTTGATAAAGGAAAAGACATTAACGGTACTGGTACTTTACCAGATCCATCATCATCCTCTGTTAGTCTTCCATCAGTTAATCCTCCATCTGGACCACTTCAGATTGAGAAACCCACGTTCGACTCTATCTTATGCCCTCCTAAGAGCATTATCCGCAAAGCTACCTTTAATCCTAGTTCACGTGCCACACAAAACTACAACATTGTTGAAGATTTGGCTCAAGCACTGTGTGCTATGTCTGCGTTAGAATTTCTACAACACTGCCCCAGTCAATGTAGAACGCTCTTGGCCACTATTGGTGCTGTTGATCCTGAGTCGTCCAACCATATCATGTTTAACCTGGACAATTATGCATCTCGACTCTCTCACCAATTTGCTTTTCGAGTTGATGTTGTTGTTCATAATCAACAAATCCATCGAACTATTCTGGATGAGGGAGCCTCAACTTGTGTCATGTCTTTAGCGTGTTGGAAAGGTTTAAAATCAACTGCACTTAATAAATCCCCAACGATGTTACGTGCCTTCGATGGGTGAGGTTTTCATCCCCATGGGATTTTACAGTCCCTGCCCATCCAATTGGGTGGCAAAACTGTTACTGTTGATGTCAAGGTAGTCGATGCTCCCCTCGATTACAACTTGTTACTTGGAATAAGTTGGTTTTATGCTATGACTATTGTTGCCTCGTTAGTTTTTTGATGTGTCCAATTTCCTCATCAAAGCAAAATTGTCACTGTTAATCAGTTGGATTTCTGCACGATCGATGCTCGCGCTCTTGCTACCAACAATATTCCTTTCTTGGGAGACCACAAGATCACGTATGAAAGTGTTGGTGTTGGCTTACTAAAATATTCTAGCCTCATGGGCACCTTCCCTACACCACTTCCACTGACTACACATCATATTGCCACCATCGATATGATTTCGACCCTGGCTTATCAATCTTTGGAATGATCTGACCCTTGGATTGTATCTTGTCCGTTGGAATTCGATGCACTAGGTGACACCGTGCCACTTAGTCCAGCCAAAACATCATACATTTCTATCCAATCTGCTTCTCCCTCATCAAATGACCAACATCTATTGGCACCTGACATTTCCTTGATGCAATCACGGTTGAGTTCCTTGTCGTCTGCGATCGACTGCATTTCCCCAATTTTTCCTTTTAATGAATCTATTTTGGACATGATTTGCATTGACAAGTTACCTCAGGATAATAACCATCACCGATCCTCTTTTCTTCCCCCTCATGAATACATTTGGGATGATATACACTCTATCTCCCCTCCTGGTGTTGATTTTCCATCATCTCCCATGATTTCAACTTCCGATGATTTGGATCCGATAGTGGACATGGTGATTTCTTTAGTTGGGTTATTGGAGCCTGATCTCCTTACTTCTATTGCGACCCTCAACATGTGTTCCTTCCCGAGTGATTATCTTCCATCCAGTGAAGATCTCCTATAGGCCATGATTGAGTTTTGTCCCTTGACATTGCATCCTTCCAGAGCATTATCCTCTTGGAAGCCATGATCAAGAAGCAGTCACGAGCATAGTTTCTCTTCTCTGTGGAAATCTCGTTAACAAATGAAACAGAGGCTTTGAGAATATCTCTTTTCCCATGTCAAGCTCATTAAAAAATGAAACAATCACCTCTCTTGAACCTTCTTTTCAGCCACCCTTCTCCTTTTTCTCATCTCGTAGAGAAATTGGTGACAATCTCAAAGTCGGTGAATGAATTGAAGCTTGGAGGGCATGTCTCCAGCCTTTGATGATCATTCTAGAGTTAAGCCACTAGCTTTTCAAGCTGGGGGCATACCGAGCTTAGTCTTTGTTCTTTCTCATGCTTGTAAATACATGAGAATGCAAATTTTCAAGCTAGGGGCATACCGAGCTTAGTCTTTGTTCTTTCTCGTGCTCATAAATACATGAGAATGCATTCAGGTAAACTTTTATCTCTTTTTTGGACCTGTATGGATACACGAAAAAGGAACCCCCTGGAGTCTCCTTTAAGCTCTTTTCAGACTCTCTAAACATGAAAATATTGTCGAGTGATCTTGCTTCCTTTCCCAATCGTTAAAAGGTTTGAAAGGGCATCTTTCGAGTGATAATTTATCTCTTTTTCGGCCTCGCGAGACTAACATTACAAAAAAGGACAACATTGGAGTCACCTTTAATTTCTTTTCAAACTCTCTAAACATGAAAAGATTGCTAAGCGACCTTGTTCTATTCACGCTCGTTAAAGTATTTGAAGCAAACATTTGTTGAGCGATAGTTTATCTCTTTTTTAGTCTCATTAGACTAATTTACAAAAAAGGAACCGAGAGAGTTCTCTTTTAAGTGTTTTTATAGACTCTATAATCATGAAAAACCTTCGAGTTTACCTTCTCTGGACTCATTAAACCATCATACATTGAAGGGCCCATATGGGATCGAACCCTTACTTCTTCTATTTTGTTAAACAAAGGAAGAGGAATTTACCGAAGGTGAGTTATATCGAGCATGTGTTACCCTCCTTGAGCTTGTTAAATTAAAAAGAGGTACTCGTCTATTTGGATGGGGGGAAAATTGAAGGAAGCAAGCCAAGAAGTTTTTGAGAACATTACCAGTAACTCTTAGAGTCACCCTTGAGCATGACACTTTGTCTTTGCGCACATCTTAATCTGCTAAATCTCTGCACTGAACCAATCCTTTGATTTTTTCTTACTCCTTTAGGTCACCCGACGAAAGTCACAGTATCCACTGCATCATCATGTTTTGGTCCATGTCATGTTTATGATGTTGTGCCTCAGTGTTCAAGGGAAGTATCCGCCTCAAGATTCAACCATCACAAATATCTTGTCTCAATACCTATGTCAGTCCATGTTCATTTGATCTACCAATTACATCTCTATGTTTGTTTCGTGTCGTTGTTGGGGATACATCAAGGCCCTCCTTCGACGAGTCTATTCCTGTCGACTTCAACACATTATCTAGGAACTAGACTCAGAAACCAGTTAGTACTTTGGAACCTGCATGCCTCAATGGTAGGCCTCCTCACATTCAACAGTGGGTTTATATCATTAACCTCTGATCGAATGATTCCATGGATGTTCGACTTCAGCTCATCCATTTACATTCGTTGGAATGTACTAGAAGTACCTTGGGAATCATTAACATCAATGGTGATATCCCTCATGCTTGTTAACGGTTTACATCATTGACTGGTAATCAAGTGGTTTCTGCCATGTTCAACATCAGGACATCTATTCACATGGTTAGATTCGTACTACATCAGGATCGGTAAGAAGACCCTAGCTTGAGTGATCACTCTAATATGTACTTTTCCCAGGTTGCGATGGAGTTTCTCTTGAACAATGACACATATACTATCACATAGATCCACTTTGTATTGGTCGTGGCTATGTCTTGTCATCTTGTAGATACACTATGTATTCTTCATGGCTACGATCAGTTCAGGTCATGGGAGTATAGATCCACGGTGTATCTTTAGTGGCTATACCATTTTGTCAATATAATTATGGATCCACAATGTATTCTATGGAGGCCATATATTGCAAGTCTCTATCACTCAAGCATAGGTATGCTTGCCTTGGGTTTGAAGCATGTCTTAACATTTTTTTGATGGTTGTGTGCAGCTTCTGTCAAGTTCTCTAAGCCCACACCCTTGCTTGAAATTCTGCAAAGTATTTCAATTATCAATTCTTGTCTTCTAACTTCACACTTTGGGGGGCAATCTGTTACACCTCAAAGTTACTCACTTCGCAAGTGTCCCAAGTGTCGTCATTAGTGTCACAAGTTTCGCATCTTGACTACAAGTGTATAAGTGTTGCTGACATCATACTGCCTTCTTTCCTATGTCATGCCTCCAATAACATGACAGGGGCACTTAGGACACCTCAAAGATTAGTTGTGAAGAGGAGGAATCAGTCTACTAGAAATACAAGTCTCTTGCTATTGGAAGAACCACTAAAATTTGAGTTTTAGAGAGGAGCGCTCCCCTATACATTGTTAGGGGATGCTATAACACTCTGTCCACCCTTTTGGGGGAGCTTTATAACACCAACGCTTTCTTTCCTTCTCTTGGGGAGTGCTATAACGCTCTGATTCCCCTATTGGAGGAACGCTACCTATTCTAGGTGAAAATTGGTTTGTTGAGAGGAATGAGGGAAAGATCCCCTCATTATCTGAAGGAAGTTGGATTAGAATCCTTGGTCAAGCCATGATCTTAGGGAAGATCCATAACTAAAGGAGGAAAATCCTCAACTTACCCCAAATATATCTCAAGTGGTTGGGCCTCTCCAAGCCTATTTAAATAGGCCTTCTCTTGGTGAAAGGGGGGGGAAAGTATTGTGAAGAATCCAACTTATGATCTCATGAAGAAGATGTTGTTTGGAGCATCAAAATTTAGTGTGTGGACTATTTGAGAAAGGGTTCAGATGAGGAAGGCTTGATGAAGCTGCTACACTCACATCTATGGCTGTAAGCATTCTTCGTTGTTGTTCTCTTTAATACAATATGCTTGGCCTGTTTCTTTCAAATCTGTGTTTGATCTCACATGAATTTGTCTCTGATAGATAGGTCTATTTCGAGCTAATCTCAGTAGAGTAGGAAGTTGTTTGTACTTTTGTTTGTCTACAGGGCTTACCAAGGAGTTCAAGATTGGAGCTCAACTCAGACCGTGAAGGGACAAACACCGGTAAAAGGTACTTCTTTTCTCCTTCCTCCTCACACATTAGTTTATATTGATCTAAAAGGAAGTCAATGTCCATGATAAGCATCTTCTGTCTTAAGATTTAAGAGTCTAGCTCTCAAGAGGAGATCTACCTATCCGCAGGGAGATTTTCCTACAACACCTTCTCAGGTTACCCCTACCGCCACCTCCACACCTTGAATAATGCCCTGGTGTACCTTCCACAAGACCAACTCACATGCTTCTACCGGTTGTTGGGCACTTCAAAACCTTCACCCCAACAAAACGCTTTTTGTAGAGGTCGCTCAGTTCGATTCCCCTAACCCTCCTGAAGTCGTTTCTCTCGAAAATTCTACAGAATTTGACCCATATCTAATTCTCATGACTACCAATGAGTGCAACACCTCTTTTGTGCCCCATGTTTACCCACAATTGTCAAATTAAGCACGAATTGTCTACTCTCATCCTAGACAATGGAAGCCAAAACAACCTCATTGCTGAGGACTTGGTCCAACACCTACAACTCCCAAATACTCCATAGCTCGAACCATATCAACTCAGATGGGTACAAAAGTAAGTCTCGTGCCTCATTGTCTCCCGGTGACCTTCACTATTGGCCCTTTTTTGGATACTGTGGTGTGTGATGTTTATCCTTTAGATTGTGTTGATCTGTTACTTGGAATCCCCTACCAACAAGCCCGAAATGATTTTTGTCATGCCAAACTCCATAAATACCACCTACAACATGAGGGACGAACCTATGTACTTACCTCCTCTACTCCTCACTTTACACAACCTATGATTGGATAGGAAGCCATTAAGCGAGTAGCTTTGAACAAATATGTTTCCTTATGTTTGGTTCACCCCATTAAACCATACCATATTACCTACCCAACTCTTTTGGACATGGCTCCCCTGCTCCTAGAAGTTGTCAATGCCTTCCTCCAAACCATGATACTTCCCCCGTATTGCTCTATTGAGCACACCATTGATATCCTTTCAGAAGCCTCTTTTCCCAATGCCTTCTAATACTATATTGCTCCCCAAGAGGCTGATGTGATAGCACGCCAACCTGACCAACTTCTGAATTCAGGCCCTACCCACCTTCATCTTTTCCTTGTGCATCTCCAACATTTCTTATGGAAAAGCAGTTTTATGTTCCAGTATTCTCCGCCAGCAGGTTATGTACTCGAACACAAGTGTCAACATATTATAACACTTTCCCTAGCAATTCCTCTTTTTTCCAAATAGATTATTGAGAAAGCTTTAGGAAAATGAAATTCTTACAAATGAAGTATAGCGGGGAAAAATCATCTGTAGAGGCATCCCTTCTTAGTTGGATCAGTTAATCAAACAGGAGGTATTGGCCACACCCGTTGTTCTTCCAGGGAGTTTGTATTTAAAGGAAGTATTGAGGTAGATAATGAATATTTGGTTGATTAGTACTGAGTGGATGAGTATATGGTCAATATGTCCCTTACTCTCACTCTTTCAGGGTCTACACATCAACAACAAGAACACCACTCAATTCAATGTTCTACCCACACTTTCGCTCAGTTCTATATTTAGGTAGTCGCTGCATTACTAGCTACACTAGAGAATGCAAAACAAAGGCCTCATAAAATTCACATGACATTGTTTTTTCACCTGGAAGCTTGTGTGTGGCTCTTGCGGGACAAGCAACGATTTAGAGGAAAACATCATCGGTGGCACCCACTCATATATGATCCCGAAATAGTTCGAGAAAGCATTGGAGAGAATGCAGTGAAAATTTCCTCATTTGTTGGTGGAAGAAGGGACGCTTCCAGATCTAAACAAGGAGGAATTGGGACACCAAGAATGATGTCCACCTTCCTTCACCAACCATTAGGAGAGAATTAGCATATTGTCAGTAATTACTATTGTAATTTTCCTTCTCCAATCTAGTTGAGCAGGACATTTCCTAATAAATAATTATCATGTTAGTTTTGACAGACAATTTATTAATAAAAATTTAAACTACGCTTTTCAGTCAGAAATAAAATCAGAAAGTCTCTTGTTGTTGTTGTAAACAAAAAATCACCCAGTCTGATAACAAGGGTGTCTTGCTGAAATACAATCAATACTCATTTACTTCTTACTTCTAGTGGTTTTTATCTTTCATTCTCTATGTATTTTTTATTGTGCAACATTTTATTCTTGTGTGCCAATCTATTATGTTGCTGCATTTTCAATTTTGCATATAGGATTGCAGATTAATTTTGTTTTAATTTTCTATGGCAAGGGAGTAGTGATTACAAATGAAATCATCTAGTTAAGTGGTAGAGGATTGTAGCTCCAAAATCCTTGGGGGGCTAGGGGTTGAAGAAAAGACATTTATTTGGTAAATATTTGGCAACAAAATTATTTTGGGATGTCATTACAAAGGAGAGCCTATGGAAAATGATTCTTATACATAAATACATTTCTCTAGGAACTCTCTTGGACTAGATTAGCAAGGAAAGGAAGACTATAGTGAATGTGTGAAACTAGTGGAAGGAAACGACACTAGCCTTCCCAATCATAGGCTCATATATGGCATAGAGAGTGGGAGATGGATCACAAGTAAGAGTGAGAGAAGATGCAATAATGGGCTGTGGTAGAGACATATTCGTCCCTGAATAAATATTACAACACCTACAAGTAATTATTAGATGTATACTTAGTTTGGTTGACAACCTGGATGAAAAATTTGAGGGTGGAGAAAGGTAGTCGATCTTGGTCAAGAAGGAAATTTTTCCCAAATTAATGTTGATATTATGGTAGCTTCGGGAGGTATTTATCTCCATGTGTAAACCTGACGAGAATAGAATATTTCGGGAAGCAAGAAGAAACCCTAATTAGTTGGATAATAACCCTAGAAGACAAGTCAGCTCAAGAGGATAATTTGTATTAGGTTATTAGCCTCCAAGAGAACTAAAGGAAATATCATATACTAAGTAAATAGGCACCTAGAATGAGAAGTCGGCCCAGGCAGTTTGCCAGTTTTAGTATAAATACAAGAGGCCAATCTTGATTCTGGAGGGAATTATCAGGACTGTAGAAGCAACACTTGTGCGCATTGCAGTTGGCTAGTTTATGCGCAAGTCTGGAGGAGAGCTATCGTTGTTGCTACTGCAGTTAGCAGATTTCAGTTTTGTCTTGGACTGTCTCTTGGTTATGGATTGGACTCTCTGATCATCTCTTGTTTGGTGCGCTATCCTTGGAGAGAGAGATGCACTATCTTGTTTGTCTATCTAGCCTAGGGTTTGCTTCTAGAATGATTCTCTGTCGACGTTAAGGTGCTTGGGGGTGGCTTCAACCTATGGTTGGGTTACAATAGTGATATTGTCTATGGCTAAACCAACACATCCATTATATTCTAATAGGTTATGGGCCCACACCTCCTTCATTCAGTCTAACCACTGAAAGGGAGCATAACCATAAGGATACTAATCTCGTTGAAGAACTACCACTAGGGTTTCTAGCAGGGGTTTCTAGGCGGTTGCTAAAGCACTGTCGCCAGGGTTAC
This sequence comes from Picea mariana, assembly GCA_032191745.1. Taxonomy (NCBI): domain Eukaryota; kingdom Viridiplantae; phylum Streptophyta; class Pinopsida; order Pinales; family Pinaceae; genus Picea; species Picea mariana. The sequence goes on along the minus strand of JASDQU011506741.1, from coordinate 12,456 downwards.
CAGTAGGTGCAGTTGTAGAAACCCTAATCCTCTCATTGAGGCACCTTAAGTGAAGGGATTGACCTAATTTCTAGATATACTAGTGCGCCCTAGCCTAGTACATATCCTGGTACTCTCAGCAAGCCAAGACATCAAGTTTGAGTTTTTGCTAAAATCTAGGGTTGACCAAGTCAAAGAAACCATGACTTACTCTATGAAGTTAGAAAACAATTTAGATGGGGCTTCTAAATTCAGAGCATGGAAGACAAGGATTGACCTCATCTTTGCCAAGAATAAGGTGCTGGATATCGTGAAAGGAAAGATCATGGAACCAGAGTTTGAAGAAGGAAAAGAGAAGGAACCACATAACGTTGCAGTTATGGAGAAGTTCATAGACAATGACATCAATGCCATGAGTATCATAGTGGAATCTATAAAAGACCACTTGATACCCTAAATCTCCCATCTTGACTCATCTAAAAAGATGTATGATTCCCTAATAAACCTCTTCTCAATCAGAAACATTGGACAGGTAATGAGTCTAAAGAATGAGCTCTGTGACATGAAGATGAATGATGATAAAAGAATAACATATACCTTGTGAGAATATTTCAGTTAAGAGATCAACTACAAGCTATTGAACAAATCATCTCAGAGAAGGAATTGGTAAATATAGTACTCAATGGTCTTCCCAAGACATGAGATGCATTTTCCGCAAGCATGAACACAAGGAAGGAGTATCCTACATTTAAAGAACTTTGGACTTGCTGTGCACAAGAAGAATCAAGGATCAGTGCAAAAGAGAGACCTCAAAATAAATACGATGATCAAGCCTTCACAACAAAGTTCAAGCATTTTAGGAATGAAGATAAGTTTGGCTCCATAAAGAAACCAAATCAAGAGAAAGATATGTCAAGAATACAATGCTTCAATTGTCGAAAGTATGGTCACTAAAAGAATCATTATCCCAAGTTAAAAAAAAGGAAGGAAACACACGAAGCATCAGTTGTCAAAGAAAGGGAACCCTCAAAGAAATCCAAGCAGGACAAAACAAACTTCTTCTTCTAAGACAAGCTAACAATACTCTTCATAGTTCTTGTATATACCATACCTTCTGTACATATCTTTCATATCCATTTCTTAGAAGACAACATGTTCAAAGAGAAACTATACCTATGGAATAACAACAAGATAAGGATTGCTATCACAATGACTACAAGTCAGGGAATCCACATGAAAGGATGAAGTACATTAACAACCCCGGGTAACAATTCATGTGGAAGATATTACATAAGTAACAACTGCAAGATAAGCCAGAATCATAATCAATCTTGAAGAAACCTAGAATAAGTAAAGATAGAAAGAAGTCAACAATCAAGAGGAAATTGGAAAAAGGTTTGTGACACTTTGCAAAATGCAATAAGGATGTAGATGGAAGCATGGACTCTGTTAGATGGAGGGAGCTGATTATATATTCAAAAAAGAAGAGAATGCATTCATACATGAAGAAAGTATTAGGAAGGATCTAATCCTATGATCCATTGAAGATTATGAAGTATATATCCATGGTAGTAGCCATGAAAATAAGTATGTGTTTAGTTTGACTTTAGAAGAAGCCTTCTTCAAAAAGAAGGCTTAAAGTATTCCTGGTTGTCCATCCACATCCATGATCCTATGATGAAAGAAAAAAGTTGGAATCTTTAGAGCATGGAATCTATAGAAAACTCTATGAACTCAAGAGATAAAGAGAAATATGAGGAACAACATGAAGATTCCAAGAGATAAAGAAAAGACAGAACAACCAGTCAGTGTATCAAGAATCACAAGACTACCAACCTGATATGAACTCACTAAAAGAAATCAAGTAGAGGAACTGAAGGTTGTGATGAAGAACAGTGTATGGAAGACTTATGAATGAAAGCATTGCGAGATCCAGAAGTAGAGGTTATCCCAGATGGAGGGAGAAGACTATGATTATTGATTGTTTCAAGTAAACCAAACATACCTCTACATGAGCCATTATATCATCCAAAATATCCATGGGTTGGAGTTTACATTAGATGAATGCAAAGACTATTCTCCAGAATAATTGAACAAATATCATATGAAGAGCAACCTCAAGGATTTGAAGTATACTAGAAAGAGACCCTTGTATGCAGATGAAATAAGACAACTTGGTAATGAACCTCCAATGCAAAACAAAAGCATGGTGAAAAAATTTCTATAACAGAGATATTGTATCATAATGATTACTCAAAATCTCAGTATGATGGATTGCTAATCCATGAAAAATCCTCATGACGGTAGAATACGTACCACTTGGATATGTTCTAGTTTAACCCTTGCCATAATGTTATGAGCTAGCAAGAAAAAAAAGATGAATACAACAATGATATACTATATTGATCAAAGCTATATGAAGCCTTCAGAGAATACCATTGTTCCAAAAAGACTAAAGTACATTGAGATCAAGCTTTACAATCTTTGTGATGAAGTCTAGAAAAGAGAAAGTGGTTCTCCAATATATATCTCCATAGATGAGCAGATAAGCAGATGTTTTCCTGGAGCTCGTGGAGATGACTTCCTTATTGAAAGAGGAAGAAATGACTCCCAGGCTAGGAGGGAGCAATGATGTGTTATTGACTTATGGACAACCATTTTTCAATTTGAAAAATGGTCCAGGATGAGCAGTTCCTTTCTAGTTCGAAAAGTGGTTTGATATTTCTGACGGACAAGCATTTTCCAGTTCGAAAAATGGTCCAGATCGAACAATCATTTTTGTAATGAAAATGGTTCGATGGATTGTTTATGTACCATATAAAACGATTTCCCATTGTGTTTAACATGGAGAATGGTCTAGGAAAGTCTCTCTTCTTGACGATCACTCTCAATAGTGGTCAAGAAGACTGGTCCACCTCACCGGACAATCATTCTTTCGAAGCTCACAGTTGTGAGCAGTTTCAAAGAATGGTCTATTTTGGAGGTTGGTGTAAGACAGTCATTTCCTTAGGAAATGGTCCGAATAGTCATTCCCTAGGGAAAATTCATTCTCTCTAGGTTTCACTTTGTTTAGTGCCGTAGGAATGGCCCAGATAGGTGAATGGTCCAGGTTCAACAATCAGGGACAAACATTCCCTAGGGCAGATTCATTCTCTCCAGGTTACACTTTGTTTAGTGCCAGAGGAATGGATCGGATAGGGAATGGTCCAAGATTATAAATTGAGACAGTTATTATTCCTTGCTTGAGAAGAATAGTCTAGATAGCTCATCGTTGGTGTCTTACTTTCTCAGGTTTGATGCTCTTCCAGATCTCACATATGTGAGTGGAAAAATGGCCCAGATGATTAAGTTTATATATCATAACAATGTTTTCTATGCAGGTTGATGATATGATTATTATGGAGACTGTATGTCTCTGGACAATAGATGTATACTACTATAGTGGATGTGTTCCAATTGTGATTGATCAAGTATTTGTGTGCTACTTGGTGTGGCAGTGTACAAATGGATTGTAGTTGTGTACTACTATGGACAGACATAGTTGTGTTCTATTGAATGACATTGTTCTGATCACCTTGAAGACTATCAACAATGTTGGAAATTATTATCATCTAGATGGATGATCAATGGACAGAGATTTCCCAGACAGAAAATGGTTCATAAAATTTATTCTTCTAGATTAGAAGAATGGCTCTTGTGTCACTCTATGGAGTGAGAATCATGCATGATTACTCAGATGGAGTATGGTTCCGATAGATGATGCAACTGATGACACTGACAATGATGATGGTGATCATGATCTAATCATGAGATAGTCTAGATGACTATGTTGATTCTACCAGGTGAATGGAGTGTTGATATTATGGTAGCTACGGGAGGTATTTATCCCCACGTGTAAGCCTGATGAGAATAGAATATTCTAGGAAGCAAGAAGAAACCCTAATTTGTTGGCTAATAACCCTAGAAGACAAGTCGACTCAAGAGGATAATCTGTATTAGGTTATTATCCTCCAAGAGAAGAAGTCGGCTAAAGGAAATATCATATACTAAGTAAATAGGCACCCAGAATGAGAAGTTGACCTAGGTAGTTTAATAGTTTTAGTATAAATATAGGAGGCCAGTCTTCATTCTGGCAGGCATTCTCAAGACTGCAGAAGCAACACTTGTGTGCACTACTTTTCGCCAGTTTGTGCGCAAGTCTAGAGGAGAGCTGCCATTGCAGCTGCTGCAGCTAGAAGATTTCAGTTTTGTCTTGGACTATCTCTTGGTTATGGTTTGGACTCTCTGATCAGCTCTTTTTTGGTGCGCTATCCTTGGAGAGAGAGTTGAACTATCTTGTTTGGCTATCTATCCTAGTGTTTTCTTCCAAAATGATTCTCTGTCAAGGTTA
>JASDQU011506737.1:24880-40419 GCA_032191745.1 Picea mariana | reverse complement strand
GAAAGTAGATCCATGTAAAACGTGAGAAATCGTCAACAAAAATGAGAACAAACCTCTCTTTGTTGATCAATGGATGTAGAAGAGGACCCATGAGGTCACTGTGGATCATATCTAAAGGTGTGGAAGCTCGTTGAGACTTTCCTTTGTCGAATTTCTCTTGAGGGTGTTTTTCGAGAACACATCCCTCACATACTCCCTTGGAGAAATGGATGTCTGGTAGACCATAAACTAATTTTTCTTGCTAATTTGTTGCATGTATCTGAAATTAAAATGTCCAAACCTTTTGTGCCATATCCTACTGCTTTCATCAGCATGAGTAAGCAGTAAAGCATAATCAAGTTCAATGAATTCAGAAAAAATATACAATCTAGACTAATTATTTACCTCACCAGTAGCAACCCTGGAGTTCGTTTGCATGTTGTATATGTCCACAAAATTTGGTGTGAATATGACTTTATTTTTGGTGCCGAAATTCGTCATCTAATACACAAAGAGAAGGTTGACAGAAATCTTGGGACATGCAGCACATTCTCGAAGCTTCCGTTGGTGAGGTAAATCCTTCCTTTTCCAGTGACTTCGACAAAAGAGTTTTCCCCCATCAAAATAGGAGGACCTTTGCATGCATCCAATGAATAATAGACTACTTCTAAGGCATCCATGTGATGTGATGCTTCTGAATCTACGATCCAAGTATTGGGAGAGGAGTTGATGGCAATCAAGGCATGGACAGAATTGCCTTTATTGGAATTTGGATCTTCTGGCTTCTTCTTCTTTGCACCCTTGGGGATGCGATCTCCAAGGTTGTTTTGCTGAAGTATTTGAGAAATCAGATCTATTTTTTTTTCATGCATGCAGATTCCAAATGGAATCCTTTGTGACAGTACGTGCATTTCTCCCATTTTCTTCCCTTTTCCCCTTTGGATCCAGAGGCATCGGTGAAGGGTTTTGTGTACCCTTCCTTGTTCGGATGTGCATGAGATTTATGTTTATATTTATCTTTAGATTTTTTATATTTGTGGCTTCCATCATGCACAGTGATTGCATGTGCCCTTGGGCCTTTGATTGTGCCCATGTTGATGAGCTTGGTTTTCTCTTGTGTCAGGGATTCAATAAAGTCCTAAAGAGAAGGCATCTTCTAGGTGGCTCCAAAGGCAAATATGACATTATGGAATGTGGATATGAATACAGATAATTCAAGACCAATATTGGAGAGAATGGTGAGAACCATTTGTTTCTCCTTCGCCAATTTATCAACCCCGCAAGCTTTGAGTTGCGACAGTAAATCCTTGAATTTTGTAAAGAAATCTTGGATATTGTCGAAGCTATTTGGATCCAATGTGAGAAGCTCCACCTCTAGCATGTGTCCCCTCATCTCATCTAGTTTTCCAAAGAGCCCTTCCAAGGTTTTCCAGGCTTCATTGGGAGTCTTACAGGAAGATATGTGAAAAACGAGATCGGGAGAAATAAGACTCCAAATTGTTTCAAGTGCCTCATCCATGTGATTTAAGTACTTGGATTTTTCTATGGATGATTTCGGCTCTGTATATGTATTCATGGTTAACCTGTACAACCCTCTATATCGTATATGTATAGCTATTTTCTCCTTCCATGCAAAATAGTTGTAAGGTGTAAGAATGAATTCTTTTTGGAATTCCATCTTTTCGTTTTCTTCAATCTTTTGTATCTGCAAAACCTTTTGGTGTAGATTTTGCTTAGAAGACTGTCTGCTCTAATACCATGTAAATGTGTTGAACCTACACATAATAGATCTATATAAACAATAATACACACATTTTCATAGAGAATTGGAGAAAGAAGAATCAGGAGAGAAAGAATGGAAGAATTCTCATTAATCGTTGTGAATAATGAATAATTTACACATGATATACTATGTATAACTCAATGCATTTGAATGGAGGATAAAAAATGTTCCATAGTGGTGGTATAGAGTGATCTAGACACACACCAGCAGTTATGAGAGTGAACTTCCACCTAGTCTAGTCTCTCAGGTAGTTATGGGAGTGAACTGCCACTTAGTTGAGTTAACTAGTCAACTAGTCTTTAGTTAACTGACTGAACATAGAGTAGTGAGGAGTTAAATCAGGGAATCAAGGGTAATGCGACACTCTAGTGATGATACCAAGGCAAGGTCGAATTAGCATGGTGACGATCCCAATTTTTCATGGTGACAAAACCAATGCAGCATCTAAACTCAACTCAACTAGTCAAACTGAAGTGTCAACTAAAACAAAATATTCTCTAGACTAGATAATGACTAATTATACCTAATAAATAGGGAAAAAACTTAGGAAAAATAAATCCTAGGTGTTTTTGAAGTAACTCCAACAATTTTTAGTGTCCTGAAATAATATTTCAAGTACTGAACTTCTTGCGGCAGATCATTCACTGATTGGTATGTTGTTTCCCTCTGTTTTTTATAATTTCATTGTTTTATCATTTGTGTGCCACCAGCCAAACATACCTCATCCATATTATTTTTTTGAACCCCACCATGCTTTAGTCTTGGTAGAACAACCCTCTAACCAACCAACAAAAATTAAAAGAAACAACCATTCTAAATTGATAGGTGGCCTAGCTTTTCCCTTTAGTAGTCAGGGGCGGACCTTAGGACTAACAACACCAACCCATTTATTTGTGGGACAAGGGACCCCTCCACTCATTGATTTGATCATTAAATCCTACTGAGGTGTACATACCCTACCTCCTCTAAATTTGAACCTGTAACATTGAGTACTGAAAAAATTACATATATCCTTCATATCTTCATATTAGATTGTAAAAAACACCTCCAAACAGAATAGGGTTTATTAGTCCCTGCCGAAGGCACAAAGGGACTATAGCGATCAATAATTCGTTGACTTCATATTAGTTTGTCATTTGACCACAAATATTTGCATAATATCTATTGTTGTAACTAGGGAACTAAAAAAATTGTTTTTTATATAATAAAAAATACCATATCTGTTGTGATCTGATTGGATATCAAATGGGAGGTCTTGTTGTCAGCTTCGCTATTCCCAATGTTTGATATGTTAGCATATCCAAAGTTTTTTTATCATATACGCTATTTCTAAGTTGTTGTTTTTTTCTTGAAATGTTTGGATATCCAAAGTTTTGAAGATAGATAGTCAGTTTTTTATTTACAAGTTGACTTCATATTAGTTTGTCCTTTGAATAATTTTTTTTTACATAGCCTCTACTGTTTGAACTATTGTTACTAATATTTTTTTATTATTGTTATAAAATAATAAAATAAATGTTTTTTTTTCACGTAAGAGATTTGCCACACTGCAATCTTTCTTAAATTTTTACAGAGCAGTTCTGACAGACTTAAATGTTTACCTAAAAGGCTTGACAGACTTAAATGTTTACTTAACAGGCCTATTACAATACATTTTCTTGCGGCTTTTTTTTATATATGCAATGTTCTCTGCAGTCAATGTCGACAATATTGTTCTTCAGCAAAATTGTTGGTTCACTGGTTCATGCTTGCTTCTTGCATGTTCATTGATTCCTTATTTGCCTGTTGTTGTTGTTATTGTTTGCTTGTCAATCTTCTTGCAGTTTGCATGCTTGGGGTTCTGCAACCACGATTGGGATTACCCTTCTGTCGTTCCTCATTGATGGGTGGGTTTGGGTTCCATGTTTAGATTCTCTTGCTATTTGTAGTTTGCAAGTGGGAAATTTGATTGTTGGGGATGCCTGAGTCGAAATCATCTTGAAGAACATATTTGTATGTGAGGAGAAAATATGATTTCCTTTTGCGATGCATCACTATGGTTGTGATGGAGGTAGGTTATGTGTCAAAAATTGGCCTTCTGTGATTCTTTGTTGATGGACGGGTTTGGGTGTCGTGATTAGCTTCGCTTGCTATCTGCAGTTTGCAGGTGGGAAATTTGACTGATGGGGATGCCTGGGTCGAAATCCTCTTGCAGGACATCTTTGTATGTGAGGAGATAATACGATTCCCTTTTCTTGTGCATCATTGTGGCTCTGATGGAGGTAGGTTTTGGGTCGAACATTGGTGATCAGGAATGAGACAAAGACAACATTACAATCCTACTTCTTTGGTCATAGTAATCACATACAAAGATGGACTGCAAGACGATTTTTATGGCTCCCAGTATTGAAAAATGCCAACTGGGAAAACCACACCTTTCTTAATTGCTTGCATAGTGGTAGGCCTTTGGACGGTCCTGCCAGCTTTGAATTTTACCTGATAGGTCTCACAACAAATATTTGGTTAATAGATGTGTTACAATACATTTTCCTCCGAGTTTTTTAATACAATCTTGTGTGTAGTGAATTTCCTGGTCGGTTGGTTGGTGCTTGCTTCTTGGTTCATTGAATGTTGCTTGTTGTTTTTTGATTCAAATTTGTAGTGTTCAAGTCCTGCAGTTGCAGTTGGGCCTTTTGGTGCTTCTTAACTGGGTACTTATTTGTCGGTTGCTCTTTTTTCCTTAAACTTTGCGATGTTGGGGTGTTGCATCTGTAGTTGGATCTGTTGTTACATGGTTTCACAGATGGCTCCCCATAAAATACTATTAAGATGGATGTAAATTACATATCTTATGGCAAGAACTAGATTTTGTCAGGCTCCAACTATATTTCATAGTTGACGATGTTTTTCCCATGGTTAATGTCTTTCTATGGGTTCATAGTTATGAGAGTAGGTGTTGTTGTGTGAGCAATAAAGTTCTTCTCTCCCTTTCTTTTTCCTCTCGTAAACTTTCTCGTTTTTTCCTTTTGTTCTTCCCGTCCATTATGCATTTTTGGTTCTATAATTTTCCATGTTTCTATGGTCACGGGTTCCCGGGGTGGCCAGTTGAAAAATCGTCATCTTCATCTATATCTTCTCATCACGAGTTCAATCAACCAGCGTTCATTAGCATATTTATACAATTTCTTCTAACCTTGCATGTTTTTCCCTTTTGTTCTTACCCTTTGTTATGCGTTTTTGGTTCTATACTTTGTCACATTTTTGTGCTTGCGGGTTTCTAGTATGGCAAACTGAAAAATCATCATCTCCATATATATCTTCACATAACGAGCCTGAACGACCGCCATTCGTTTGCATACTTAGCCAATTTTATGAACGCGGTTCGCGGATAGGTGTTATCGAACTCTAGTAACCCATGTTCGGGGTATACATCTTGCACTCAAAAAAATTGTGCTCTACAATTCGACCCCGGACTCCTTGAAATCATAACCCTACCTCTAGCTACAACGACTCTGTCTATCTGACCTACCTTTCCATACTTAGTCGAATATTCAAAGTTTTGTGGGTTCACGCATTCCTGGGTTCAAAAAAGTTTAAAAGCATTTTTCCTATCCCCTCCATCCCCGCCACCTTTTGCCCTTCCCAATGCACATTAATTATGCTTTTAAAAGTGACAACCGACCAGACAGGTTTTAAAAGATGGGATTTAATAAGTGGAAAGATCGAGGACATATCCCATTAAAATGCATAAACAAGTGAATATTATGGGATCCTATAATTTATTTTGCGTGCATTTTGAATTTGCAAAAAATGTTGCCTATTTTAGTTTTTTAAAGGCATCATCATAGTAATAGTGAAATCTTGTACTACCATGATGTCATCCATGAACGTGTCATCCATAGAGGTGTTGATGTCATGTCCCCCTTTAATACTGTATGTATGTTACAGCTTGTCATATCTGAGAATCTGCTTGGATATGGGAATGTTAATACGTTATATTAGTGACTATTCAATGCACATATTCGAAAATATTGGCATTAATAAGAGAAAATATTGAGGGCATCTGCCATTAAGATGAATTAAATCAAAATATACAGAATATTATACTGTCATCCTCCAACGTTGATTTTAAATATTTATTCCCATTTCTCTCTATCATCAAAGAGTTGGGCGTTAAGGTGCCTTCGTTGTAATGTTCCTGGTCATGGACATGTAAGACAACTTAGAGATGCCATTGAAGCCCAATTGAAAGACAAGAGAATGGTTTTATGTGACATCAGTTTTGAGTGAAAAAACAATCTGTTAGCCAACAGAAACTCAGACAGGAAAAAAAAAACAAGTATCTTCTGATTAGTGCTCTCCCCATGTTCGATGCTTTGGTTGGTTGAAAAGCATGCCTCGAGATTTGTTTGTTAATATTATTTGTTTTATTTCTAGGAGTTGGAAGGGATTTTTAGGTCTCCTGCAAAATACTCCTTCGTTGAAGTATATAGTTTCTTCCAACAACACAGATTTGGCAAGTGTATAAAATTCTACAGAGCACATGTTGGCACGGGGGCAGACCCAGGGTTCAACGCTACAACAGCGCACCAACAAAACCCTAACTACCAGCCCTTTTGGAAACACCTGCGAAGCAGATGAAGTCTCACCCAAGGTAGAGGTAGGGGTGGTTACAAGACTCAAGTGTCTACAACCTTAGCTAGGACACAGATCTGTGATTATAATACTTAACAGAGCACTTAGCATCAATAGTTCATCAATATTCAACCAATAACTACTGCACAGATAGAACAGAGCATTGCATCATTCGCACTGATATAATGTAATTAAGAACTTATCACAAACAAATGGATCAAATCTAGCAGAAGAAAGCACTAAGCACATTCATAGAAGTCAAATCTAACATTCATAGCACAAAGCATAAGCATATCTATCTATCTATATAGATAGAGAGTCATAACCACATTAAGATAAGAACAAAGCTTAACAACACAGCATTTATGTGGTTCACCCCCACCCTGGGGCTACATACACCAACTCTTCTTCTTTATTGTCTTTAGTCATTTAGTTACAAGAACAGAGCCTCAAAACCCTTACTCCGCACAGGACAAAAGATCTGTGCAGCTCGCTAGATCCTTCTTCCTTGCATTCTAGCATCAAGCCTTCCACAGTATTGCTACAATGTATTGCACTTAACTCTGCAAGTTTCACACAGTATGCAAAAATCCTTACAAGTCCTGATCACAGAGATCCAAATCTTGGCACTTAGCCTACTTGCACACTAACATCACATAGATGCACCACTACTTCTATCTAGCCTAAGCATCTATTTATATATTACAAAATAGGACTAAACATGGGTAAACCCATGGGCCGACATCCCATTCCCGTTACATATTCCCACATCCCAAAAATGACCCAAAAAGAGGTCGATATCCTGTGATCTCTGCTTCATCTTGCGCTCCTCCTTCGACAGGTTGTCAAAGTCCAAAAATAGGTCAAACTTGACCAGATATCAACAAAACCTGGTCAAGGGCCAACAAGCCCCCAACACCCACCTGTGAATCATCCTAAGTCACTCTGGTATGACTAGTTCTTCCTCCAACACCTCGAGCTTGGCTCAAGCTACTTCAACCTGATGTTGTGCCGCGGCCTCTTGCTCGGTGAACTCCTGGATTACGACGTCATTCACTGGCCCTTCTACGCATTGTTCTCCTACATTAACAACATGTTCTAGCTCTGCTCCTTAACTCTCGACTTCTATGAATAACTAATAGGCCTTATCTTGCACAAGTTGGAGCCATTGACTTACTTCCATCACTTTGTTTTGAATCGTATGGATCTTTTGTTGGACGATTCATTGTTCTTGAGACCACTTCATTATTTCTATAGCTGACAGGGCCTTCAGCTACGCCTGTAGTATCTCTGCATGTTGCTTTATTCTCTAGAGTTGCGACTCCAATGCCTGCAATTCTAGATTCTCAATGAGCTTCACATACGTTTGGGCATTGTGGTTACTCAGCTTCTTGCACTCTCTAGCAAGATCCTTCAGTCTCTCAATTGCGCTCCTGGCAGTTGCTTCCCTTTGGTCTCTTACATCTTGATGGGTTTCAGGTACTGTGGGTAGCTCCAAATCTGCTATGCATTGTTGTAGCTGCGGGATCACTTGTTCAATTTGTACTACTTGTTGTGGAATTCTCTCTTCGGCCTTTACTTCTGTGACTGTCACAGAGTGAAGTGATCTGTTGACCATTTCTTTTACTTTGAGTTTCTCTATGAGCAACTCTTCCTTTTCATTCTGCAGTTGGGTTTTTTCTTCATTGAACTTTGCCTGGAGATCAAGCTTCTCTTGTTCTGCAGTACTGCGTTTATCTACAAGGACTCCTTGTACTTGTGTCAAAGCCTAGGTGGCTTGTGTTGTTTCTTCTTACACTCGTCAAAGGAAAGCTTCAAATGTCTCAGGGATTCGGTGAAGTTGATTTGGCTCATCTCCCAGTTCTAGTGTTCCTTCTTACAGAGGCACAGTGGGGACTGTGCGGCTGGACTGTAGTGCTTGTTGCACTCCTTGGAGCTCAATCTCAATTCTATTGTACATTGCTTCCTGCTTAGCCTCTTGTTTCTCTGTTATCTCCAGTGAAGCATCATTCAAGGCCGCTATAATGAAATCGAAGTCATCTGAGGTGAGGATAGTCTGCATTTTTGTCATAGAAGCTTTCGATTTATTCTAGGAGGAAGGCTTCAGGGGGGAAACCTTCCTTTTCTTCGAGGGGTCTTCCTCATCTCTAGGTGGTGTAACCTCTCCTTTCTTCTGTTCAACTTCTGCGTCATCTATCTCTCCACCATCACATCCTTTCTCTAGTGATATGGAAGCAGTCTTCACATATGCACTATCTAAATCTTGAACCTCTTTAGTTTTCTTCGTCCTGCTAGGTCTGGGTGTATCCTGTGCAGTTTTTGGTCTATATCGGATATCTCCATAGGGTCTACTAGAATGAGGAGGTCTATCGACTAGTCCTTGGTGATCTCTTCCAAGTCCTCCTATGTTATCTTGTAATAGGATTGAAGTTGTTGCTCGTGCTCATCAGCATGTGTTGTGATGTAAATGAAATGGCAGTCTGCACCGAACTTCATCAATGGCCTGAACCTATGTAAAGTATTCATCATCATGCGAGGCTTGGACTATACAGATATCTTCAACTAGTTGTAGTATGTTTGAAATACAGGATTGGACTGCCACTTTTTATTCATGTCGCTTGAATACCACAGTGTGTTGAACTTCACAGCCAATGGTTCAAAGGGCTCGATGTCTAGGAAGGTCGTACCTTCCATCATCTCCTAGGCAATGAAAGCGATCATGGTCAACAGCCAACTGAAGTGGAATTTTTACCCTTGATCTTGCGCTTCTCTACAGTCAAGTTCTAATTGGTTTACCAGGTACTTCACCCAATTCATTTGTAGGCCCTTCGTGCACTTCCCTGCAAGGTCGACTACAAAACCAATCACTTGGGTGCATTTGTTCTTGCGTACTAACTTCCATGAAATCATATAACAGGCGAGTTGCAGTGTGCCACTCTAGATAGAAGCTACCTTGTAGCCTTGTGTTCCTTTCTCGACATCTCCATAAGTGTCTTTGATCCTTTGGGCGAAAGTGCGGTCCATGGCTTTTCCAAGATAGAAATCCTGTGGGTCGGGTCCTTGCATACTAAGCCCGGTGATCCGATTTATCAACATCGGATCCACTGTTATGCGACAATTTAACCATATATAACCTCCATGGTAACAAGACAACAACAATTTGACACATGCATTCACCTCCTAGTGTCGTCCGAAATGTAGAATCTTCATAACGTTCAGCAGGGTGGACTGCGCAAGGTTATGGGTCCATGACTGAGGGACGATCTTCGAATTCTTTCCTTTAGTTTTAGTCAAGTACTTATGCAGGGCTAAAATGTTGTAGACTTTCCGGTTGCCGAGGTTGAAGTCGCTAAACTTCAACACTGCAATCTTATCTTGGTCTGCGCAAATTGAACGTATCCCCTTCGGGAGGTACGCAGTGACCAAGGCATACTTGAAATATCTAGGTACGTTGTCACGGTTTACAACACCGCTCAGAGGTGGTATATAGATGGGTAATATGATTGGAATCAACTTAGCATTCGCGAGGTCATCCCTGTGCTTGGTTCACTTCTCATCAAATGGTCAGGATGGTCTAGCTCGAGCGGTGGATGGAGAAGTTGGAATTCCTCTCGTGGATGATGCTTGTATACCTGTAGACATCGACATGACTCTTTCAGTCATAAGGTCGATCAAAACTTCTTCAACAACTCTTTCTGCAGCACTCAACTCATATGACATACACGCTCAAGGTTAACAATATCAGGTGTGGGGGGGTATCTTAGACACAATAACAAGAGGGAGAGAAGAAGCATGATGATCATGTTATAAACTCAATGTATTCTGTGGGATCAAATTCTCAATTAGCAAAAGTGTTCTCAGTGTGTGGCATGGTGGGATAAATAGGTAAATCGACTACGGGTCACTTGCAACGGGTATGAGGTCTTCATTAAATCGGTTATGTTCGTTATGGCATGGTCTCAACAGTTGGATGGTGAGTTGGCTGGCCATAAATGGATTTCTATCCATTCGAAGCATTGATCTAACAGTTATAATGTTCCCCAATGACTATATTTCTTCGTCATGGCAAAGTGCCATGTGTCATTGTTCTGATATCCCGACAAAGCTCCAATTTTGCAAATTTTCCTTCTATGAGGTTCCCTATGGAACTTTCTACAACTTTTCGATCTTATCCCTCTTCTTACTTAGCTTTCTAGCCTTCTTTCTAGTGAGATTCATCTCAGTATGCCTTTTTCCATTATGATTCTTATCTTCTTTTAACATAGTTACTTCGCGTTGTTGAAATTCTTTCCTAAGATTCGAGGGTGATACTTCTTCTTTGTCTGGGATAAGTACTTCAGTCTTCTATGATTCCTCTAATGTTCTTGCAGCTTCGACATCTAGGCCTCTAGTGTTAAATAACTTTGATCTGTTCTCCTGTTCTGCAATCAAGTATGTGATCCTTCTGGTCATGAAATATTTTAGCTCTTGTTTCTTCTGTTCCAAAACTTCTTCTTCTTCCTTTCATTTGGCTTGATCTCTATCAATCCAAGGTTTTCCTAGTAACATGGTAAATGGGGCGTTGTCTTCAATAAATTTAATAATCTCAAAATCTTCTTCTGTAAAAGTTTCATTAACGTTCATAGATATGTGGGTGAGCTTCCCACATAGGTTTATTAGCTTTCCTCTGAATAGTCCTATTCCTCCTAATGAATGGATCATAGCAGGCTTCCCTATGGCTTCCCAAGTTCTTTCTATCATGATATTCACCTGTGTTTCTTCATCCAGAACACAGTCAATGTCGAAGTCTCCTATTCTTACTTCAATGCATTATTTTTCCTTGAAGATCTCTGATAGTTTGACATGTTGATGGTCATTCAGGGTTTCGTTTATTTGCAGCAATACTTTCTCTAATTCTTCCTGGGATTCTGCCATTTTTGGATTTTCCTTAGGGTTTTCTTTATTCAGATTCATTTCTTCCAGCTTAGCAATCATTCTAGGGAAATCCAACACTTCATGGTCCATAGATTTACAACAAATACAACTAGGTATTTTCCCAGGGCATTCCTTAGCAAGATGTCCCGGTCTTCTGCAACTATAACAAAGGGTTAATCCTCTCTTTCTTTTAAATGATCCCCAACCTTTCTGGTATTATGCACAAGGATCATGGTAGTTAACCTGCAAAAAATTATTTCTAGGATCCTGTATCCATTTGTTAGTCCAAACATTCTTTCTATGCATAGGTATAACATATCTTTCACTATTATTATCAAATGTACTCATATCAAGCCTTCTTTCATCTATTAGTGCCCTAGTTTTCAAGCTAGGAAAGAACCTATCAAACATACCTAGATCCATACTTTAGAAACAAAAATTTCCACTTATCTTGATTCTATAGAGCACAAAGGTTCCAGATCTAAAACTTTTCACTATTATTACCTTTATCATAGCACAGAGCTTGCAGATCTTACCTCTTTTAATCATAAATTCTCACTTTTACTTTTCTTAGAGCACAAAAGCTTTCAGATCTTTCTTCTCTCCTTCAGATCCAACTTCTTTTCTTTAGATTGGGCTTCTTTGTTTTAGCACAGAGTTTTATAAATCAAGTAGAATATTGTGAACTAGAGTGACAGATCTATGCATAGAACTTTCACAACTTTAGGATGAATCTTTGCACAAAGATACTTCTTCTCAGTTCCCAACAATCACAGTTTTAGGTCCTAGCAATTGAACCATTTGTTGGCACAGGGGCAGACCCAGGGTTCAACGCTGCAACAACGCACCAAAAAAACCCTAAATACCGTCCCTTTCGTCAACACGTGCAAAGCAGATGAAGTCTCACCCGAGGTAGAGGAAGGGGTGGTTGTAGGACTCAAGTGTCTACAACCTTAGCTGGGACACAAATCTATGATTATAATACTTAACAGAACACTTAGCATCAATAGTTCATCAATATTCAACAAATAACTATTGTGCATATAGAACAGAGCATCGCATCATTCGCATTGATATAGTGTAATTAAGAACTTAGCACAAACAGATGGATCAGATCTAGCATAAGCAAGCACTAAGCACATTCATAGAAGTCAGATCTAACATTCATAGCACAAAGCATAAGCAGATCTATCTATCTATATCAAATCACTTAGATAGAGATACATAGCCACATTAAGATAAGCACAAAGAATAACAACACAATATTTACGTGGTTCACCCCCACCCTGGGGCTATGTCCACCAACTCTTCTTCTGTGTAGCTCGCTAGATCCTTCTTCCTTGCGTTCTAGCACTAAGCCTTCCACAGTCTTGCTACAATGACTTGCACTTAACTCTACAAGTTTCACACAGTATGTGCAAAGCCTTACAAGTCCTGATCACAGAGATCCAAATCTTGGCACTTAGCCTACTTGCATACTAACATCACATAGATGCACCACTACTTCTATCTAGCCTAAGCATATATTTATATATTACAAAATAGTCCTAAACATGGGTAAACCCATGGTCCGACATTCCATTCCCGTTACATATTCCCACGTCCCAGAAAGGACCCAAAAAGGGTCGAGATCCTGCGATCTTTGCTTCATCTTGCGCTCCTCTTTCGACCGACTGTCGAAGTCAAAAAATAGGCCAAACTTGACCAAATATCAACAAAACCTGGTCAAGGGCCAACAACACACAAGAATTTGGCTTCCGTCAAAGGAGTCACACTTACCGTTGCTTGCAAAATGGTCTGTAATATTCAGAAATGACGCGAACTATTACTTCATTTGTGAATATACTCAGAAGGAAATTATACATTTGAATCGTCATGAGTATGTGAAACTATATGGGTGGTTAAAATGACATCCTAAAATTACAGAAGTTTTTATTTCGAAGTTTGTTGAGTTACTTCTAGGTGTGGTAACAAACTTCACAGAAATCCATATTCTTTGTCAAAGTTTGTTCATTGTCCTATGGATGTAGTTATATACTCCACATACAATCAACTTTCTATCACTACTGCACATTTTTTTTTTCTATTCCCGTGCATACGATTGCATCCGAGTCGATGCGCTTGCCCCTCTTTGTACGAATATTCCCCTCCTACTTGAACGTGGGTATATAACCAGGGAACGGCGTTGTCAAAAATTTATAATGCCTGCATCGACATGTAACTAGAAAACATTAATGGGAAGGAGTTTTGGAGTATGGATTTTGAAACACTTTCTAAGGGTTACTTTATACTACCACCTTCTGTGAGAAGTTTTGTGTGTTCAGGTAATGATGTGGTTTCTAAAAATCACCTTTTACTACCACATTCATGTAATGATTTTATTTCTTTCTTTAGACGAGACCCTAATGTACCGGTGTATTCTAGAGATGTTTACACCTAATGTCAATCTTCTTGTTGTTTCCCTTTCTTTGGATAAGGAAAATGCATTTCTTTTGTAATGTCATGGTCATTATCTCATAGGACACCCAACGTCAAAAGATTTATGGAATCTAGGCAACATTGTAGTTTTCATGGGAAAGCAACACTAAAGTCGATGTTCTTTGTAGGTCTGACAATCCTGTAGTTTAAGTGCATTGACAATGAAAGCCTTGCTTGTTCACCACATTTTTGCATTGCAGTCAATAGCATTATTCCCATTGCCACCACCAATGCCAATTTCCAAAGTCGAAGCTATCTGGAGCCTGGGGTCACCGCCAATGTGGATGCCTGAAGGTCAAACTGCCTGGAACCTGGGATCACGACTTCTTACACTTGAAATTAGTATCAGTAGTGATCTAAAGTGGATTGTATGCCGATTATGTTACTGCATCCAGAGGTCACTCAATACTCTTTGACATAGAAATTACTTGTCTGTCAATTATGTTACAGCTTTGGCATAAAGCGTTCTGGAATTCTAGAATGTTTATTCAAATGCACATACAGTTTCTCATGTTCGTGGGTATCCAATTTTATAATTTCCTTCTAAGTGTATTCAGGCATGGATTAATATTTGTGTCACTTCTAAACATTCTAGACCATTTTGTGGGCCGCCATGTCTGCCACCCCTACGATGAACGATATATTCTGATGTGATTTGCAGCATTTGATACACTTTCTAGATCTGTGTTGCTAGAAGAAGCTATGTACTTTGACAGAGGAATATTTTGCAGTTGCCTTGGACGTCCCTTCCAATTTGCAGTAATAAAACAAATAAGTTCAACATACAAATCTTTAGGCAAGATTTTCAACCAAATAGATGATCGAATGCAGGGAGAATAGCAGTCAAAAACATACTTGAATTTCTTTTTTTGTCTCATATTTTTTTTCCTAATAGGATTTGTTTCCCCCAAAGCTGACGTCATATAAAACCACTCCCTCGTCTTTGAATTGGGCCTGAATCACATTTCTAATTTGTCTCTGATGTCAATGATCAGGAACATTACAAAGCACCTTAAACCCCAAGATTTCAACGACAGAGGGAAATTAACACTTAACAAAGTATGGAATGTTCAATAAATTAGCCAATGCAAGCAGGCCATATCTACAAGAGACAAGCTATTCAAAAAGTTGGGATAGATCTAGTTGGCAGCACCAATGAATTCCATGACCCGAAATTGATATTCAACTTGTTTTTTGTTACAAATCAAGCATTTCATCGTCAAGTTGAAATCTATAAAAGACTGTCGAGAAGCTCCATTATTGTACATATTTTTTTTATTTTTTTTCGGGGGCTCACGACAGGCCAAATCATAGTCATTGTAACAAATAATCTGAGCTGTATTTTGTAACCCATCTTATTTGAATATAGAATATTTGTGGGTTTTTTTATGGTGTTTTCCAATCTCTGGTATTGATTTTTATTTTATTTTGTACCTTTTTTGTGTGTGTGTCTTTAAACATGGACGACAAGATTTTGTTTATGTTGCCCAACACTTCAATTTAAATAAATGTTACTTTGTTTGTTCCTTACATTTTACATGGAAGAATAATTTTTCATGGTCCATACTTATGTGGCACCCACCCTATACTTAAAGAAAGAAATGGAAGGACACGTTCTTCTTTCATTCATCGGGGTCCCGTAAATAGAATGAATTAATGACTATTACAAGGCAACTCAAGTGTTGATGTCATGTTCCTGTTCAATAATTTCCATATATTACATCTTCTTCTATTTGATAATATCTGTGCATATACAAAATTGTTGCGTCAT
>JASDQU011506736.1:9457-24520 GCA_032191745.1 Picea mariana | reverse complement strand
TAGCTACCATAGGGCTCGAATATTAGAACATCTTTCACCACTTTGGAGAATTATTGTGGGAGTGAAAAACTCAAGGGAAATTAACAAGGTTGGTTAGGCCAAATTAATAACCTGAGGAAAAAAAACAATCAATGAGAGGAAATCCTCTATTGATAAATTCCTAGGCAACCGACCTGAACTATGATCCATGCAGACCTATTACATTCCAATTACAGGGGAGTGAAGTGGAAATTCCAATTTCAAAAATATGTGTTGAAGCCAAAATTTCCTTGTAAAACCAGCAAGTCTTAAAACTAGTAACACTATCTGATACATATCATCATGGAAAATGGAGTTGACACCCTAATTGAAATAGGTGATCAAAATGGTAATTAAAGAAGTTTTTAGGAGGTAATGCTTTTGGGGTTTCCCTTGCAACCCACTTTTCCTAGTATAAAATTATATTAAAGAAATTATTTCATATTTTAAAAGRAAAGTTTATTAATAACGTACTGCTTGTATTGCATCTGAAAGTTTATTAATAACGTATTGCTTGTATTGCATCTGAGTGGAACTTCTGAAAGTATTGCATCATATGTTTTGGAAAATTTGTTCCAATTTCCCTTGTCCACCTATTATGTGGGTCCATCTATTGGTCGGTCCTCCAACATTCATTGATCCAAATCATCTCCTCCCTTTTTGTGTTCCCTTTGGTGTTCACTTGCCTCGCTTTGGGGTAATGTATGATGATTAGTGTATTAATGAATTATTA
The DNA here is from genome assembly GCA_032191745.1 of Picea mariana. Classification (NCBI taxonomy): domain Eukaryota; kingdom Viridiplantae; phylum Streptophyta; class Pinopsida; order Pinales; family Pinaceae; genus Picea; species Picea mariana. The sequence continues at coordinate 23,769 of JASDQU011506736.1, read as the reverse complement.
CTTAATTTGTGTTACATTTATGCCTTCATGGTTTTCATACTAATTTATTTGGACTAATAGATGACATAATAGAATTCCTTTAAAGTTTAAAAGTTTCATTATTTCTGAAAGAACTGTGTGGTAATCACACTCTTTTATAAGAATATTTCTTTTCACTGGTCCTAAAAGGAATTATTTACAAACTATTATAAATGCATTAATTTTAGTTTCTATGAATACTGGAGTAGCGACTTTCTGCTTTGTACATTTGTTTTGGTTTTCAAATTTAAACCAACCTTCTTTGTATTCTAGGCATATATTTGAATTATATCAATAAGATGGATTGTCTTTATATGGTTTATGACAATGTTTAAGTGTATTTTTTTGACAGGTACAATAATATGAAAGCTAAGAAAGCCAAGTCAGAAAGCCAAGTCATCCAAGACAGTAGTGAAGCTTTCCCGTTTGTCGCACTAAAAAACAATGATGGGAAATACATTGCATCTGGGAAGGTTTTGCAAGTAGGAGTATGGAATGGTAGGAAGCTGGATGGTGGAGCTGGTAGCAAGCGTCTTTACGTTGTGGAAATAGTCAGTATGTTTGATGATGTGGAAAACCCCTTTGAGGATGCTGAATCCTTGATAGTTGTTTGGGATGCTGAATCCATCCTTGAGTGAAATTGTAATTGGATGGATTGTGACGATACAAAAAATTTGACTGATGCAAACCTCCCAAGCTACTGTGGGTTCCTAATAAACCTGGAGTTAAAGCTTTTCACAAACTACAAAATGAAGAGAGATGAGTCATATTGTGAAATTAAGTACATAGGCTTGGCAACTAAGTTTTCATGATTATTGAAATTCAGTAGTACTCCCTCTTGCTGAAAATTGTTGAATGAGTAGTTGAGTTAACTTAAATGAAAGAAAGCAGGTGATACTTAAAAAACTTGCAATACATAAGAACCTAAGTGGACGAATGACAACTGGACAACAATTAAGGGTGGTTTTGAAAAATAAAAAAAATGAAATGGTCATCCTAATGATATTTTTTTGTCATTAATTTTTGCATGCATGTGTTTGCTTGTGAATGAAAATAATCCGCATTATTTAATTAATTCCATGCTTTCATACATGTGACTCAAGAAGAAAACATTATGTAACATAACTAAGATCAATGGCCAGAAATATAAAACAAGTGGGGATTACATCTTTAGATATTTTTATTTTCATGTTCTTAATAGAGATGAGATAGTGTATAAGATTATCTAGAGAAAGAACAACATTCAAATAGAAGTAATCCAAAAATGTAAAGGTGTCATCAATTGCCTACTTCCTCAACAACTCCTGAACAAAAAGACAAGCATATTTTTGTATATTTTTATTTTCATGTTCTTGAATAGAGTTGAGATAATGAACAAAAATATCCTTAGGGAAAGAACAACATTTAAATAGAAATAATTCAAAAATGTAGAGGTTATTAATTGTCTATTTTTTACTAGTGATTTTATCTTTTACTAATGATTTTAGTGATTTTATTTTTATTAGAAAAAATATTTTTTTCTTTGAAATATTTTTACTAATTTATTTTAAAAAATATTTAAATTAAATAAAAATATAAAAAGTTGTTTAATTATGTAGTTGTTTAATTATTTTATGAATTTTTATTGATTTATTTTAAAAAATATTTAAATTAAAAGTTGACTAATTTATTTTAAAAAATATTTAAATTAAATAAAAATATATAAAATTGTTTAATTATGTAGTTGTTTAATTATTTTATGAATTTTTATTGATTTATTTTAAAAAATATTTAAATTAAGAGTTGACTGCATAAAAATTATTGAAATTAAACATTCTAATTAATTTAAAATTGGAATTTCACCCCAAAAAAATAAAAAAAAATAATAATAATAATAATTAAATCATAACTCATAATGGAGCCCTAATTTGTCTCATTTCTTTTTAACTCTATTGTAAAATTTAACTTCTTGCCATAAATACTCATGCCATTTTGAAGAAAAACATCTATGATGTAAGCGTGGCCCATTGTATGAGATTCATTCTAGTCTTCTTTTCAGTTTCTTAATTACCCCTTTAAATCCTTATTATTTAAGGAAAAAACCATTTATAAAATCAGCCAGTATTAATAAATATATTTAAATCAGCCAATAAACATATTCTACTTACAACATAAGGAATAAATCTCTAAATAAGAACATAAAGATTAACCTATCATTAATCATATTATTTTAAGTTTTATTATTTTAGATAAATTAAATTCGTTTTACTTATATCAAATACATATATACATGTGGGTGTATGATATACCCTCCCTTGCACCCAACACTAATTTTAAAATTGGTTTTTTCATACCCACACCCAAATTGCCAATCACAAAACCTAGCTATTAGGTTGTGCTATATTCCGAATTATCATCTTTCTGAGTGATCTTCCCTTTTTACAAACTTCCAAATCTTGTTGCAAGCTTTTTTTCCTGTGTCAATTTATGGTTGATGGCAATGATGGTTCTCTTATTTCTTGTTGATATTTATTGCAGATTCCATTTCATGTTTTCAATGGTAATTTGGAAGTTGTGTCTAATAATTACTTGGTGTTTAGGTACACATAACCATAACCAAACTAGCTAATTAGATATTTTTCCAACATCCATGATTGAAAAAATGATAGTTCAAGAAATTTCAACTCTTCCAAGAAGAAACAAGATATTGCATGTAGTCATAATTTATCAACCCATTGTGCCTCAATCCTTAATGTATCTAAAAGAAAATTAGTGTTATCACTGAAAAATTGTCTGCAACATTACATGCAAATGGTTAAAGAAACACATCAATGCCAACAACAATTAGTCCACCTACAACACTAAAATGCATTCAAAAGGAAAAAAACTATACAATTGGGTCAAAAAATTGGCATGCACAGATTCACCAAAGGAAGCTCACGCACAGTGTGCAGTGTGCGTGGGCCAACAAAGCCCTCAGAGCGCACAATGTGCCAAGTGCACGACTGTGTACGAGAAAATCCATGCACTTCTATGAACGATGCATTTATGGATATTGTCGTCCCCTCAACCACTTATGGACCAACTCCCAACACAATTTGACTCTCATATCTAAGTGAAATATAAATGGGAGGCTAGTCAAGGACTAGAGGGTGCCCTAAAAAGCCCCTTGTTCACACTAAGAACCAATTACATTTTTCCTTGAAGAAATGATATAAATAAGAGCCATGAGTGCACTAATAAACCAAGATATTCATAGTATTGTTATGCTGCAAGAATTCTTCCTTGAGAATCCTCTTTTCTCTTTGAAACCTTCAACCACTATTCCAATAGGCCATTCCACTCACCTCTTGAGGGAACATGCATTGTTTTTCTTCACCATTTTCCATTTCTTCCATTGTATGAAGAGCTCTCAATTAGGAAACTCAAGATCCCTCCCAAGGAGGAAGAGGGGACTCATAAGTCCCTAAACTTTCTCTATGGTGTTTTTCCTACTAATCTATTGATCCATTGGTAGCATTATGTTGGTCATTTTTTATTTTCACGGTTCTAAGTTTCTCATGATTTCCAACATTTATTTCTTAGTTTTTTTAGTTTATTTCTTTGTTTACACACGTGTTTGGCTTATCTAATCCACTCACAAAGTTCTGTCTTTTTTAGTAGACTCATATAGACTTGCAAGTGTTGTTGCTTTTCTCACCCAAGTGAAAAAACCAACACAACAATTAATATTGTTGTTGATAAGGTTTTCAAAGAGAAAAACAAAATATTGTGTTGGATGTAAACTCGAGAATCTCATAGCTTTTATAAGATCAGATATTGGGGGAAATCTTGAGGTAAACAATGATGGAAAAATGGGGGAATTGTTTAGATAAACAACAGTGGCAAGTAATCTAGTTTGGTGGCTGCCTTAGATAATGTAACTTATTATCTATGATCCAACTTAAGTTCTACCTCAATATCTAAATAATTATCATAGACTTGCGTTCAAATACAAGGAAATCACATATTTGTGATTTTTCATAAAAGTTTGGAATAATAAGTGTTTTAACAAAATGTCAACTCTTTGCTTCTATTACTATATGAGGGTTGTAACATTGGCAGTGAGAGAGATGGGTGTCTATTCCATGTCTTCCATATTGGATAAAACTAGCATTAGGGCATGGTTGTTGGCATGGCTAATTTATTCATGTCTCTTGAGAACCATTCAAATTTCCTTGATTTTGGGACTATCCATTGTGCTTAAACCCCTTAAAAAATAGGTGTACCAAAGAGTTGTTGGAACCAACTCTGAATACTACCCTCAAGGTGTATCCTCTTGGTATATTAATATGAACATATAGAAGAGGAATCATTGATGTCCTTCACCATTCAACTTCCCAACTGAAAAAACAACTGATGAATCAACCCCAGGTCACGCTTGAATATGGGAACATAAATTACCCACATTGACACAAAGTCCACAAGATCCAAACTCACCCTCACACTAGCTTCCAACCTTCTCAACTATTCTCCTACAAAATTGAATTGATAATTTACCAGGGATCCTTCCCTAGATGCCACAAAATAGAGATTCTCATGGCCAACCATTTTTCCATATACATCCGGTATTTTGCAATAGATGGAGTTAATACAGGATCACACAAGATGATGTTTATAGTGTGGGAGTGTAGGATTCCATCTACATGTTGTCTTCTCCATGCCTTCAGTTCATACTTCATCATGAATCAAATTGGGATTCAAAACATTGGATTGATACCCATCTCCAAGGGCAAGGAAATCCCCCTTTTGAAACCTTGAGATAATTTAACCCAAAATAATTTGCACCTACCCATCATGCTTAAGGAATTTGTAAATGATGAAGAACCCCATTCTTACATAGTGAGCCTTTTTATATAGTCTTGTATTTTTTTCCCCATGAGTAGACCTCTGCATTGAGATACCTTTTAATGTGGAAAGAGAAAATTTATTCAAATCTTTGAGAAAGATTTTTGATGCTCCTAAAAATTGAGTTTAGTTTGTTTCCGGAAGGGATACCTTGGTCATCGATTGCTTGGATTACCAACAAAATATATGCTTGGTCATCGATAACTTGTCCTCAACAACCAATATACGCAAGCATATGGTGACAATATATAATGTTAGCATATATATTAACATAATACATTAATATGCATGACAAATACACCCATGGAATAATAATTTGAATATTTGCAAGATATCAATTGGACGAGAAAATAGTATTTCTATTAAAATAATCAGCATAAGTATATATGTGACAAACTTCTGTAATAACACATATCGGAACAAAGAAACTAAGTCCCTCCAGCTAGGCCTCCACCACTTCAATCCTCCACCAATGGAAATATTATATAAAGGAGTCAATGAGGTTCTCCATCACAAAGAAGGAAGAGCTTGGGGGTTGAAAAAGGAGTTCATACTTTCAAGGATAAAGGGATGCAGACTCAATATGAAGTGAAATTTCTCTACAGTGTCTTTTCTCTGAAAGTTGAATTGGGTTTTTTTTTCTCTAAGGCTTGGATATGGCTCAATTTATATCCTTAAAATGGAACTGAAGGTCTGAGTCAGAGCATTTCTAGTATATATAAGGTCAAGGATCATGGATCTCATGACATGGCATGGAAACCCGACATAATTTTTAATTTTGAGCACCAAACTTGATGTACGCGGGTTGTAGTGGAGAAACCTATGTATACACTTGTTGTCTAACTAATAGGGAGTGTATATGTGGAAAAATGTTTTTTTTGGCTCTCGAAGGTACAAAAGGGGACTTCAAGTTTTCATAGGGAAATGGAAAGGACATCCAAGAAAGTTGCATGAGGTGAGGAAAAAATTGTTGTAACATATGCCCCCTAATGTGTGAGGTCAGAGGAGTATTTGGGATGGCCAAAATACATTATAATTCCCAGAAGTGGAGTAATGGAGACTTAGCTAGAAGTGTTAGTTACTCATGAGAATATTACAATCCATAATGACTTTGTACACATGGATGCCAATCTGAATTACACTACATATCTATGTGGAAATATATCAAATAGTTGTTCATGGCCATGAATAGGTAATACAAAGCAGAGATATGCCATAGGCTGGGATAGTCACGATTAAGGCACAGTGGAATCCAGTCTCAAAATCAATCTGAAGATATTTGTATACAATGGAGTACAAGGTGATCTCACATGATCACTGAAGTCATATAGGTACTCGTCCAATGAAAGACAAGAACAGATTAGGAATGTTGCTACTGTAAGCTAGAGGTATTCTACACTATCTGTCGAAGGTGAAAGTGTACATAATGTGAATAGAGGAGTTGAGGTAGAACACAATGAGACTTCATTTGATTATCACTCATTAAGGTATACTATTAAAAAACACGAGACAACATACCAATAATGAAAGTAGGTATCAAGGCATCAAGTACATTCTTACAAGTGTAAATAAGGGTGTTGAGGTTGAACACTTGAATAATCCATCGATCAGGATACATTGATGTATTCCCAACTGTTGATGGTGGGAGAACCTGTGACTAATGACTGTAAACCTCTAGGTACTCATAATACTCTAGGTCTCATTTCCAGAATAGATGAGATGAATTTGATGGAAGGAGACCCACTAAAAGGAGAGAATTAGGGAATCTTTAATCAGTTAGCACGAGGTACAAAGCAATATCTTGATGATTAGTAGAGCTCAGATGAATAGGATGTTCATGAACCAATGAACCTGTGCATATCTCATATGCACCAGATGCAAGTAGTGCATGGAAGAGACCCTCTGAATAACATCTAATAAGAAAGATTACCGACAAAGGAGAGGAAACCACCAAAAAGGATAATGGAATCCAAGACACTACATGAATCCCAATGTGTGAATAGATTTATTTACATCGAACATAAGGGAAACCTCCCAATCAACAAACAATGAGGATATTTCAACTGTTGGGTTCACAGTTACCTATCCATAATGAAAGTAGGACCAGGGTGCACAGTAGGACTGCAACTTCATGTGACTTTGAGATACACTAAAGTTATGGATGACATGCAAAGTCAAGAGTTTTGAGAAATGGTTGGCGTAGGCTTATAGAAATCCTTTGAACAAGAGAGTGAGACATATGGATAACTCATGCATCATAGACTTGATGATAAAACTTCGTGATGCAGGAGGCATCAACAAACTCTCCATAGGGATCGAAAGAGTAACCACTTGGAGGATTAAACTCTAAGTAACGAGCTCAAATTCCTAAGGTCACGATAAACCCAAACTTTGGATGACATTGGACTCAAAAGTTTGTGCTATGTTAAAAGGTGACACGATTGTTGCTGATATGAGATAATGTTATTTTCCCTCCCATCTTTTTTTATTTTTTCATAAACAAATAAATGTTATGATAAAGGAGAGAAAACGAGTGTTGCATGTAAGAAGCTAGTTCCAAACAGTGGAACATTCCTATGCTCAATGCAAGGAAGTGCATGCGGGTCATGGACACTCAGGGGAATGTTTCCTCTTAGGGTATAGGGTGTCAAGCTGCAAAGGATATATAAAAGGATTTGCTTGGATAGTGATGCAAATTATTGAGGTAAGAGGCTTATAATGAGAAAGCGAGAACTGACAATAGGCTCAATACTGCAAGAAGGATGATGGGATGTGATTACAACTTAACTCCAAAGATCGTCCTTTTTCATAGATTTAGTCCCTAGGCTTGAAAAAGTATAAAATAATACCCAAGAGAACTCTTCTAGCCAATGGTGACTAGAGTATCCATTTTTCATAAGTAGTCTACTCGGTCTGAAAAAGGGTTAAACTTACACCAAATAGACATCCTTTCAAATCCATTTAACGAGTGTGAAAGAGACAAGGTCACTCGACAATATTTTCATTTTTTAGAGAGTCATAAAAGAGCTTAACCAAGATTTGTGGGGAGTCCCATAGGTAACAGTCAGAATGCTTGTGAGTAAGAATATGTGGTTCGAACACAAAGTCATATTGGAACTATAAGGAACTCCTGGTCATATGGAATAACTTTTGCATGGGCACCAAATAGCACAAAGGTTCTAACTAGGGAACCCATGTTTGGTAAGCCTCTACCACTTAATAACAACACTTCTAGTAGTAGTAAGAAGGTTTTGTGTCACTAATAAATGGGTTCGTACCTAGGGAGTATGGATCACGGTCATAGGATGATGCAAGAATGCAAAAAAGAGTGACAACCTATCCTATATGTTGGTGAAATAATATACCTGCCAAAGGCATGAACAGGTGGTATGATGCTGGAAATTACAAAAAATCCTGGATAAAACCACCAATAACCAACTCTTTCCACTGCACTATTAGTCCATAAGGTAAAAAATTAGCACAAACTATATGAAGTGGGTAAAACAATTTCTACTAATAGTAAAAATAGACCATTTTACCATACCATTTGAGTTTTTTCACCCACATAGTGCGTTTTAGGCCATTTTCCCCACTATCTTCAAGTGTCGATTGTGGGAGCTATGATCAAAAAAATCGACAACCGTCTGGACCAAGTGCCCATCCCCTCTACTTCAATTTCAATGGTTTAAATTTCAATTTTGGGCCCCATTTTTTTAGTATTAGAGGACGTAATATGAAAATTAGGGCGTACGCAGTTGACAATTCATCGTGTTGCATATATGAATCCCTATACGCAATTGTTACAAATTTATCCCACGTACAAGTCCGTGAACACATTAAGTCCGTGAAAGGTTTTAACTCAAAAAATGTATTTTACTTTGCAGGATGGTGATTGAATGGAGGGAGAGGGAGCATGAAGAGATATATGCAGTAGTGGGAAGGGATGACGGGGCCCAACAAGATTTAAATAGATGTGTCCTTTATAAATTTTGGGCTCCAAGGGAATGAGGGCTCAAGTGAGGTTACTCCAGTTTCTAGTAAATGATTGGGGTCTAGAGATAGATTCCTTCAACCTCAATGGGAAACCATTGAGGATTGAAGTGGACAATATATATTTTATCACAAGATTGTCTCTTCGGGGAAAGGGAGTGAATCTCAAGGCCTGAGGGGTTGGGGGTGGTATGACTATGGAGGAGTACATTGCCACTCACTGTGTTGCGGGAAAAAATAAAGTAGGGAGCCAAATCTTTAAATATCGTCGTTCTTGTACTTACACATATTTTGGGGTTGGACTCATTGCGCTAGGCATCAAGGCCACTCATGTTTTATGCGGTGGAGTGTTTAAGGCCCATTGTTTATGACTGGTGTACCTGACTATCGGCTAATATGAAGATCCATCTGACGGATTGCAAACAAGGGAAAAAGAGAAATTTTGGATTTCCATCCATTCTTTGTATTTTTTTCTTTGAGAGGGTTCCAGGCTTGAGCCCTAGAGTAGAGATTACTCTTCATGGACAATGTGATCCAACCATGTCACAGTGGACCGACGTGATGAGTTGGCTAGAAGGTGGTAGGGTGTCAACCCCCTACAATGATGAGTTATTTTTTTTGGTGGTGTCGATAGGTCATAGCCATTGACGACTACCCTTATGGCGGGATCGACTACAGAGGGGATATGAACATTACTTTGCCACAAATTTCCGCCTATGGTAATATTAGTAAGAATTTTTTTGTATATTTCATTTTTTTGTGTTCTTCAATAAAACTAAAAAACACAAATATTTTTGTATGGTATCAAGTACTAACAACTATTTTGTTATTCATATGTAGGTCCGCGACGGTGAGAGATTCCCACAACATCAACGAAGGAGTCTGGGAGATAAGAACGTGGGAGGAGATGTGGAGAGAGTGTTTTAGAATCTGAAGGGGAACCTTTCCTAATTGACGCACATGATTCCTATGGTTCAAGTGGAGGATCTTCTAGAGTCTATGCAGTGGCAAGTGGTGGGTGTACCCCATGTGTGGGCATGAATCTTCCGGCATATCAAAAACACCATAGTATTCTATCATGATACACATTCGATGCCACAGGTGTATATGCCATGGTCATATTATATATTGGCCATATATGTATTTTGAGGGTGTGAGCCCTATTTGTACTACAACACCATATTTTTTGACAGGATGAAATATAAAAAAAAATGGTCTTCGACCTTAATTATATATGTTACAGTGTGTACATGCATGAATGTGTTTTCTTTTCTTAGTTATGTGACAAATGCCAATGTAAAATATAATTATCATATGCATTGTATACATGATTAGAACTTCTAGGTATGTGATTAAGAGTAAGAAAATCAAAGTATCGTTCCAACAGTCGTACCCATAGGAATTGTTAGAGTAGAGTAGGGTAGGGTATCGTACATGGTAACTCTCGTTTAACTGAAATACAACTAACTGGGAGTCTAGGTGAACCTCTAAATACCAAACACCATGTGATATGGAATCACATAATAGTTCTATAACGTCGCTATACTCAGCCACATTATTTTTTGATGGCTCTAGATGAATTCCCCTTGAAGACACCAGTTGACCCTCGGGTGATTAAATGACCCAAGCAACAAAATCCATGTTCCACATATGACGACTAACACCATCCGTGAATCCTAAGTAAACTAAATATTTCATCGAAATCTTCCAACCAAGGTAAAAATTGATAAGCAAGCCGATGACACAAAGGAAAAGATGTATATACACTAAGATACACTAGTATACAAAATTCCATGCCCAAACTTTGAGAGCTTAAGTGTAATAAATTTTAAGGCACAACCCATTTTTGGGCTCATCCAACATATTCCATTCATAATATTCCAATTCATAGGCTCCTTTCTCTAAGAAACGTTGCACGATATAAGGACCATACCACATGGGGTTGAAATTACCTGCCCCAAATGGTTCTTTAGCTTGGTCATATAGGAGAACCAAGTCACCCTCAACATACTGTTGAGGATGGAAATACCTATCATACTAAACCTTAACATGTCATTTATTCTCTTCGATAGTCATAGAGGCATATCTATGCTACTCATAGAGACGCTCTAGGTGTACAAGGTGTTCTTCAAGATCGAATGTGTCCGGTAGGAGCTCAATTTCCATCTTGAAGGAAGGGATTTTACATTCAATCGAAAGAAATGACTCCATGCCATGTACTAAATGAAAATGAGAGAAACTGGTGGAAGTATTTACCAAGGTTCAATATGCCCAAAGTGCAAGGTAAAGCATCGGATGCTAGTCAAATTTACTCTAGCTAACAGTTTTTTGCAAGATGGTCTTGAGAGATTTATTCACCAGCTCTACTTATCCATTTTTCTGGGGATATTAAGGGGAAGAATGATCGTTCTTAAACCCCATTTTTTATGCTAACTCTTTCATCATTTCATTCTGAAAGTGACTTCCATGATCAGTGACAATCTCTCTTGGGATCTTGAACCGGGATATAATTTGGTTGAATATGAAGAATGTGTTGGATCATGTTGTCATTGTTGCCAAAGGTTTAATTAATTGATGTCAAGGAATTGATTGATGCCAAAGGATGATTGAATGATGTCAAAGGTCAAAGGTTTGATGTCAAATGATTGATGTTGATTGATGTCAAATGTATATTGATGAAGTATGTATTGTCCTTGATGTGAATGGATTGATGTCAAGTGAAATCAGAGTCATATGATGTCAATGATATGATGCATAAATGAATATGGATCGATATGGTTTCATTGTTATATGATGCATTGTTGGATTGATGTAAAGATGAATCATTATTCTCTTATCATGGTTGATAAGGTATACAAATGGATGAACTCCAAAGTGGTCCCCTTATGGTGAAATTCTTCATGGAAAGATGGTTTGCGGAAAAATCCAAGGTGGTCCCCTTATGGTGAAAGCCCTCACGAGAAGATTCTTTGTGGTTGAGTCATCCTAGAAGTGGTTAGGGAACCCATGCTTAATTGTGGATTAATGAGATGAATATCAGTGAATTTGTCAGTGGAACTATCCTAGATAGATAGTTCTTGTCATACCATTTATGGTGGTATGAGGAATGTCACATAACTCCTCATGGTTTGAGAGTTATGGCCTTATGAAGTTGGAGGACCCTCATATGTAGGCTTGAAGCCCCAAAAGGTCAAAGAAGTCAAAGATATTGCAAAGAAGAAACTATTATTTAAATTATAAAGTAAAGTGAAAAAGTCAAGAAGGATTATTTAAATAATAAAGTGAACTGACAAAATCAAAGAAGATTATTTGAATGATAAAGTGATGGAGAACTTTCTAATTATGGAAAGTAGTTAACCCTAAAATGAGGAAAATAGGTTAAGTGACCCATAAATGGGTTAAGTGACCTAGAAGTGGGTTAAGTGACTTAGAATATGCATCTAAGGAAGCTACTTGGAGAGTATAAATAAGAGGCAAGGGTCTCGTGTGAATATGCATCTCTTGAGTATATATTGAATATCTATTCTGAGAGAGAGGATATCTGGAGGATCTCATGGACGCATCAAAGTTTCGGTAAGTCTGAGATTATGACGACAAAAGTCTCGAAAGTTCAGAAACCATAGTTTTTGATGTATACGCGGGCTGCAGTGAGCCAGGGCAGGCTGAATGAAGACAAAGTGCGTACACTGGATGAATTCATGAAGACTTGTGTGTGAGATGATAATAGGCTCTTGAAGACTAAAGAAGGTTTTAGATATGCATTCTATGGGCTCAGATCTTCCATAGAAACTTTGGTATGATTACATTGTTGTCTTGATGGATACTCTTGCTTGTTGTGTGGTGAATGCTTAAGGAATTCTTTGTATGGTTGTTGTGATGTGGTTTGTGTTGGTTGATGGAGTGAGAAAGACTATTATGATTTAGTACTGATATGGTTGTTATAGTATATTGGTTTCTTATACATGATGAGTATCATTTATATTGTATGGTTGAGAAGCATGAGTAAGTTTTTGGAGAGCGTGGATTGGTTGTGATTGGTTATGGGTCAGATTGGACAGTGAAATACATAAGAGAATGTGATTGAAGGTTGCAGAGGATATGAGCTCATCTTGAAGAGAAAAACCTAAGTACTCAGATGTGATATGTAAGATGTAGTACATACTGGTTGTGTACATATGAAAGCTGTACTACTGGTAGGGCATGTACATACGTGTGTTTCACTATCGACAAGTCGCATACCTATTGACAAATTGATATATGTTGAGGATTGTTGCCTCATTTCAGTTGGTGCTGAGGGTGTAAGTTGAGTCTTGCATTATAGAGCTGGTGCTCTTGTAGAGTTGTAATCTATTCAGTTGTTGTTGATAACCCAAGGATTATAGTCCGTAATAAAAAGAAAATTGTACATACATCTTGTGTTCCTTGTGTTCCTTATGGTGATGATTTGTTGATGATATATTTCTGATATATGTTGCTGACATATGTTCACATTTAATTGATTATAAATGACATCAATAAGTAATGATTAAATGGTGATTGCTAACTAATGAGTTTTGTGAAGGGGAAGTTTTGGGAAAAAGAGCCCTACAGTGTTCACCCCCCCTCTCAGTGTAGTCGGTGTGTCTAACAATTGGTATCAAAGAATGCCTTCACTATAAGCCTTAAAAATATTGGAGGAGATCCATGGAAAAACAAATGGATGGAGAAGTTCCAATCCTTGATGAGGAAAATTATTCTACATGGAGAATAGAAATGAAAGTGCACTTGAAGGAAATGGGAGCAGGTATTTGGAAGACAACTATTGGTGGATCAGTTCCTTTGAAGAACAAGTCAAAGTTCACAGCTAAAAGTAAAGAAAAGAAGAATGATGCATTGACTCTCAAGACCATTCTTAGTGGACTCTCAATTTCTATCAAAGAAAACATGGGACAATGCAATACTGCCAAGGATCTATGGCTAAAGCTAGAGGAGACATAACAAAGCAAGGAGGAAGATATTGAAGACAATTCCATCAAGAACAATGAATGTAAAGAATCTCCAAAAACTCTTGATTTCATTATTTCTAAATGTGATGATGTTGGCAAAAAGGAATATCTTGAAGATATTTCAAATGAAGGTAAAGAATCATGTGATGATGTTGGCAAAAAGGAAGATCTTGAAGATATTTCAAATGAAGGTAAAGAATCATGTGATGATGTTGGAAAAAAGGAATATCTTGAAGAAATTTCAAATGAAGGTAAAGAATATTCACAATCTCTTGATTGCAATAATTCAAAATGTGATGATGTTGAATATTTCTCTACAAGTGAAAAAAAAAATCTAGAAATAGTTTGTGTAGAGTTTGATGGTAGTTATGCCATGGAAAGAATATAAGAAGTACTATCAGAACTTCAAAAGAAAGTTGAAGGGGGTCTATATGAATAAAAATCTGATCATTA